>CAJNJA010075964.1:217-21546 GCA_905231915.1 Symbiodinium necroappetens
AGTAGTAGTAGTAGTAGTAGTTCTGTAGCAGCAGCAGCAGCAGCAGCAGCAGCAGCAAAAGCACGTCGTCGTCGTCCTCGTATCAGGATTTGTGGCAGGATCATGGATGGAGCAGAACTATAGCAGCAGGGTATAGGGCAAAATTAGTCGAACGTCGTCGTCGTGGCGGCGCTGGTGGTGTTGATGCGTTGCACTGGCTGACTACTGTATGATGACGTTGCGGCATGCCGGCAGGTGTCCCTGCTCCGTCCTCGTCTTCCTGCGAAGTCGGCACGGCCTGTGGCACGGACGCGCAAATGTCCTGAGAGTGACTTGCCATCCTCTTCGAACACGAAGAGTAAGATGTCCCCAGTCCTTGGCTTCGGTCGCATGCTTCTTTGCACCGGGCATGCATTCTCGGGAAAAGTGTTGACGGTAAAGGTGGTCTGCACAAATGACACATGACATCTGTGCAAGTCTTCGCTGATCCATGGCAAGTGTATACATGGTGTTGCTGTCGAAATCATGGATAGTATGTAACCACCAGACCCGGAATGATGTTGTGCAATTTTCGGCTACGGGCACACCAAGCGTGTGATTAACATCTGAAAACTCGCGCTATAGCCGTATACCCCATGATGCCGTGAGCCTGTTCATTTACTTGGTAGCAAGTGTCTTTAATCTCTCGACAAGGACGGTCTGCCCCGCCAGCGCGACAACAGCACCGTCGCTCAAGGCCTCCAGGCCCTGTGGCAAAGACTGCACCTCCTCTGCCGGAGCTTCACCTTGAGCTTCGCGCTGAATTTCATCGGCTTTCTGATTCTGATCCTCCCGCAAAGCTTTCGAGGCTGGTGCATGTGCTCATGCAGCTTGCCCTATCAGGAGCGCTCAAACTGATGCAAACCTCGAAGCTACCTTTGGCTTCGCGCAGGGTCTGGGCTGCGAAGCAAGTTAAGACAGGAACGCCCACGCCCAGGAGTGGCCTAAACCCGAGTGCCTAAAGGCCTAGCTGGAACCTGAACTTTGGAGCCCACCTCCTCTGGGACCACCATGGGCAGAGCGCCCACGGGTCCACCTGAGTCATTTCGGCTTACGAGAGAAACTACAGCTCAGCAAGCTTCACAAAACACCAGTGACGAAAAGCAGCGTGGAACATACCATTGTGAGCCGGAACTACAATCCATCTCATGACTCCTGCAGTATGCCAACTTCCCGGAAGCCCGAAGTTGTCAAACAATGCTTCTGCCAACTCAGAGAACGCCGCAGGATGACGCCGGCAGGCCAGCCCAACACTCATCCGCAGGGACCTGGTGAGCTTTGTCCGTACCGGCCGAATCTGGCCGGGGAAGAATATCTGAATTCCCCAGAAATGTGCATATACAGATATATAACACGCTACGGACAACACACATAAGCATGCATATATAGGCATGGATGTGCACATGCAGGCTCAAGACGTTTCGCAGTGCGGGGACAGAGACCGTAGTGACGTTGTGCTGCTTCCAACAAGGGGGGAGGAGGAGTCGCAAGCGCCTGCTCGCCCTTCAGCACCTGGCTATTCTCCAGGACAACAGCGCCCTCGTGCAGGACGGCTCCAGGAGACCTCGGGCTTCGGCCGGCTTTCCAAGCCTTTGTCTGAAACTTATACTATAATGCCCACTGGAGCATGTTTTCTACGGACATTCTCCTGACCGGCGTGCTATGTCAGACTGGTGCGAGAAGTCACCTGAACCAACACTTAAAGCAGTTTTCGGTACCCCGGCGCAAAGTTAGGAACCGGCACATGAACACTTATATGGGAATATCAGGTCAAGCCACGCAGCTATAGGATGTATGAGTAGAGAAATGTATCGAATTCCTGCCGAAGGTAATACAGTGCTTGTGAACCTATCATGAACTATCGCAGTGCGATTCAGACAAGCGGATTATGCCGCCGCGGTGCACCATCGAGTGAGGAAGCATGGAGGTGTACGACTCAAGAACCGTTGGTGCCAGTTTGATGACCATGTTCTCGACTGTGTGGCATGTCGTATCGCACTCCCAGCCTACGCAGCACCCATCGCCCATTGTCAGCAAGTCATACTCTAAGGCCAGGCCAAACAAGCAGCAGTTCTGTCCCACTTTCGCACCCATCAGCCTGTAGTACCAGACCAGAAACTCCGTGCCTTGAAGTGCATCGACTGCATCTTCCATGACACCTGATAGTATCATCATGACGGTCCAGCTGAGGTGATAATTGCTGAAGAACGTGTAGTCACCCTCCTCGTACTTGCCGATGATGCGCCATTTCAGGATGTAGTTGATTGAGAGTACCACGACGCTGATTGAAGCATAGGCAAATGGGAACGACAGCAAAGCAAGGAATGGTCCATAAGATGCCCAGGTTTTCCAGCCAAGCAGGCAGGTGAGCAAACACTGGTAGATAGGAACAGGGCTGCAAACGATTGCAGCGCCAATTGCCCCGAAATTGAAGCCCCAGAAAAACTCATCTGAGTTAAGTCTGCGCATTGCTTCCCACTCTGTGACCACTTGCTCCTCTGTAGAGGTCTGGAATCGCAAGCGGACAGGCTTGCCACCGACCTGGCCAGTGTTGATGCTATCCGGTGGAAAGTAGGAGTCTGCCGGAGCAAGCGAAGCAGATCCCAAGACGGCGCGCTCCCCAACAAAGGTCCCGGGCATCAGGACCCCATGGTCCAGCACATTGGCGCCGCGGAGGAGCTTGACTTCTTGGCGTCCAGCTGCACCCGCACAGTGTGCCGAAACTACGGATCCGAAAACAACGTCATCTTCCACGGTGAAGCAGTCGTGCTCCGCTACATATACGGTGTCCATTTGCACGCGCCGCCCAATCTTGGATCCCAACATTCTGTACATGACGCTCAGCACTTCCGTGCCTACGAAAGGATCCATGGCGTCGTCGAAGCTCCGGGCACAAACCGCCTGTTCGTGGAGCCAAGTCCGGAAGGCATCCTTTTGCCAGGCCCATGAGCCTCACAGGTCTATGAACCGAGAAAAAACCTCTCAGCTTATACGAAGCGCGCAAGCGTTATAAACAAAACAAGAAAGCACGCCCTCCCCTGGAGCTGGTCGGAACCTCCCCTGAGACTGGGAACCTTCCTCGGGCATAGGTCCAGGAAGCAGGCGCCCAACCAGCGCACGCTTCTGAAGCACGGTCAGAAGGAAGAAAGTCAGTGCGAATCCGTGCCGGTATACCAGAGGTGATAGCAGCCAGAAGATCCAGTTCCCGCCTTTATTTATGCAGATCGTCGCTTGAATCAAGGTTGCAGTTTTCAGCTGGAGCAAGCCCCATCCAAAACAGTACTCAGTAAAACAGTGACAAACGCAATCCTTTCAAGGCGCCAGAGAACGCCCACAACATCTCGAGGGCATAGATCGTGGGGACGATCGCAGCACTGTGCAGGATGAGGAGCCAGGGCAGCCCCACAGCAAGGCGTAGATGATCCTTCCAGAATCGCATGCAGGCTTGTATTCCCTATTTTCTAGCGAGCGCAGTGAGCTCCCGACAGAACCTGGTACTTGATAAACAAAGAAAACCAAGAAGTCTGTACACACATGCGGCTCAAAACAGCACCACGTCAACTCTAATCTTTGCGGTGCCAGCATTCGGCATCCGCTGTGTGCATGATGTCTCATTGCTGTAGAGTGGCGCTGCTTCGTGTGCGAACCTCCGACGGCATTACTGAGAATCCCCCTGGAATCCCAAAAGCCTGAACGTAATAATCCCCAACCTCGGCTCGAAGATGCCCAGGCCTCCAGCCGTGCTGCTGGGCTGTTGAAAGTTACACTGGGCCAAGCTATTGTCAGCGGAAATATGCGATGGCTTGACAAAGGCGTGTGTTTCGGTTTCGGAGGTGGCACCCGTCCCTCCACCCTCGAGTGACGGAACTCAGGCAGGGGGAGGCCAGGACCTGCATGGACCTTGCATCGTCGTGGTTCTAATGCAGCCTGCGTAAGAATGAACCCGGAATCAACCCCTGAGGACAGCTGCACTCAATTCAGCCTTACCCTCTGAGCTCTTGAAGCCATCCCCTTGAGCACCGAAATAAAACTCCCTACCCTGAGCCCTTGAAGCTCTCAACGACCCTAAGCCCTTGGCCACAGTACGTCCTGCGTCGTCACATGTTCAATCTTCGAGGGTTGCAAGGGGCAGACAGCTCCCACGGAACCCATCCATCCAGAGGTCGAGGCCAGCGGAGGCACCTCGGAACCGCTAGGTACCTGAGCTTTCAAGGCGGGATTTTTTGCCCGGCCCGGCCTTCGATCTATACTGGATAGCAGAGGGACGCGTCAAAATCTGGGGGCTGGCTCATGTCTGCAACAAACTCAAACATGAAAGCTGCGTAAGAGGCTTCGGCAGGAGCATTGCAAGCGATTCATATGCTGCGACATTCCCATCTTGAAATTCTCTCGAGCGGCATCTGTGCCCATGACCAGCATTGCCCGAGGCATCACGCACGACCTGGACTGGACCTTCACAGCACCGAGGATGAGCTCGCCATCCATGAGGCCTGCTGGGAGTCGGGGCAAAGAAGATCCAAAGTCTAGGTTTGTAGTTTATGTACTAATGATGAAGATAGACAGATAGATCGAGAGATAGGTAGGTGGATAGATAGACAGACAAACAGCCGACAGACAGGCAAGCGGAAACAAAGACGTTCTGTCTCTCTCCCTCTTCTTCTCTCTCCTGCTCGCTCGCTTGCGCTCTCTACTGTAGTTTGCGGACCTCCCTGCTCACTGCTCTCCCTCTCTATGGTTGCCGACCTGCTGCACAGATTCGGGCATGGTTGACAGACACATCGCTCCCGATAGACACCAGGTCGGGCTCCTCCAGCTCTGGATCGTTCAGGTCGACCTGCCCACCACACATGTCAATCTGTGGACTCCCGCATAGGGTTTAGGATCGAGGGCGTACATTGCACTCGGAAAAGCTTAAACTGACAAAAGCCTGGCCACCGATCACCCCACGAATGATTCAGGAAAATGGCGGCTTTTAACTGCACGCCTAAGGCCTAAGAGTCTGCTATCTCCACGCTTTGAGCCACTCTCTCCCCGATGTCGGCGCCCAGGGCCCGGTAGAAGTGGACCAGAAGGCACCTAAACATGGCCCGGATTTGCTGTTCTTTTTGTTGGTGCGAAAGAGGGAGAGGGAAAGGGAGAGAGCGAGAGCCAGAGAGGGGGGGGGGGATGTAAGCACATGAAGCTGGTTACCAAACTTCCACGCGGTCAAGACTGAGAGGTGGACTGAAGCTAAGCGCAATTAAACCCACGTCGCTTTGCTTCGTCCACGACAACTCAAGGACACGAGCAGTCCGAGCCTGCCCCAAGAATGTTAAATTAGCTATGACCATATTACCGCACCTTACTCTCCATCAACCTTACGTCTCTTGCAAAGCAGTCGGGCGGCGTCCCGGAAATGAACTCAGAGATCCGGTCGCGACACTTCTCCACCAAGTGGCGCTGGAAGAGCCAAAGGAAATAGGTTTTCCTCGAAGCTGCTGAAAGTAGCTACAGGGCTACGAATCATGTCAGAGCTAGTGAAAATCATAGCTGAAATAGCACTTCCAGAGAGCTTTGCCTTCAAGGCTCCCAAACAAAGGATACCTCCCAGGTTCCAAACGCCCAACGATCAGCTGCTTCAAGGCAACGCACACGGCGGCCTCCCGATTTCGGATTTGGGCTTGAAGCGCTGACGGCTTGGCGGCTCGCTAAGGATGAACTGTAGCTCAGGCCAATTAAGACGGTACCGACAATCTGTTAGAATGACTGTAGACGGCTGCTGCGGCTGATGCCGCAGAGATGAGAAATCGAGTCTGCCTCCGTTGCAAGACGTGCAGAAGCAGTTGAGAGAAGACAGCGCGAGCAAGACATACACGTAACCTTTCGGGCCCTCTGGCTTCCTGCCACCCTCGCCACTTAAGGCCAGTCCTCCAGCACGAGAAGCACGGCCAGCAGCCCAGGAAGACAAAGGATCAAACAGCTTCGACCATAGGCCTCGATCTCGAGCCGTTGTGATAGGACATTATATATTTCATGTGTGTGTGTGTGCATGTGTGTGTATGTATATATATATATATGTATATATATATACATATAATATATATATATATGTATGTATATGTAAAGAGAGGGGCAAAGAGAGCTTCCTTACACTACATTCCATTACGTTGTCTATGTACTGTTTTGCGTTGTGCCACGTGGAGGTGTACTATGGTAGTGTAATATAAGACTGCACTGCATTAGTTATATTATTGCTGTGTTACGTACTATGCTATACGGCATTGTGTTATATTTTCTGCATGAAATTATATTGTACTATAACTGAACTATACTTTCTCAAATTACAATGTATCATATCTTATCATATAGCATAATTTTTGATTACGTTGTGTTCTCTTATCTTATGTTATACCATGTTTATTGTATGGTATTTTACTATACATCACATTACAGTACATTACATTGCCTTACACTGGATGGTACTATGCTTTATTGCATTATTGTACAAGCCTGCTTTACTATATTGGAATATGTTGTAGTCTATCATGTTATAACCGTTGCATTATATTACATCACAACACATGATTGTTACTATATTATAGCATAGTCTATAATACATGATACATCACATATTATGTTATATTGCATACAAATGAGAGTACACACGCTGGAACGTGCCTCGAACTTGCGCTCTGCTTCGCGGCAACAAGCTGTGCATCAATTTGTCGATAAATGTAATTAATGGCGCACCTACAAGAAAGTAAAGGCAAACAGGCTGCTCGCCAAAGCCGTATGATGGTGAAGCTTTCGCGAGCTTCGCGCGTGGAACCCCGATTTCGATCGTTGATCGCAGAGATCCCGAGAAAACGCCCCTGAACTGAAGTAAGCGACGGCGTGGCCTGGTAGACCATCCAGGCCAGCAGCCAACGGATCATCCAAGCGAAATTGTCACCAAGCCTGGTGTGGGTCTGCTGCATCCAAATGGGCGCCGGGGATTCTTGCGTTGACAAGTGAAGTTTGCCTGCCTTTTTTTGTGAAGTATGCAAATGGAGTTCGAGGCAATCGTCATTGCTAATGCAGTTCGGCGAGGTTGCTGGTAAAATTGATTGTAACATGCTATCTGGCACAACGGTCGCATTGCAAAACCAACCCTCTCAGCGCATTCCAAGATCAAGGCTCCTACTACTTGCAGCAACTTCGAGCACTCAGCAAGCCCTATCTCAATTCTCAGACTATCGACGCTCAATTCGATTCAACTCCCAGCCCCAGGCTCCACGAGCCAACAGCCCTTGCACCAAAATCCCAGCTGCAGGTTCCCTGCGACGGCCACAAGGAACTGAGCGCACAGGGCTGAAGGGCTCCTCAAGGAGGGAGGGATCTCTGTCTTACATGGTCGACCCCTTGTGGCGGCTGGAGCTGAAGCAGGCGATGCCCCAACAAAAATCATGGTCAGAAGACACGAACATTGCACCGAAGAAGCTTCCAGTACTTGCGAACGCACAGGGCGTTGCGAAGCAGAGCTTAGCAAGACGAAAGAATGCGTCAAGCCGAGACAGCATTGACATCTGTTAGCCCATTTCTCAGTATACTGCTATGTGACTACATACCAGATTTCAGGCAGAGGGAAGGGCTGTGGAAAGGCTGTGGACGAAAAGGGGCCGTGCCGCGGACAGCAGGCAAAAGTGAAGTGGAATCCGATGTGCAGGGTAAAGAGCTCCGACTGGAAGGCTGCACCAGAACCGAGAACTGGGAGTCCCCATGCAAGTTGACGTATCATGCCACACTCAAGAGATGCAACACCTGCGGGCGGTCGTGGGTCCGTGTCTCTCTCTGCGTGGCTGGCGTTTCTGTGTCTGCATCTGCGTGCATGGGCGGAGGCTCATAAGCATTCTTAGCATCATTAGCATTCAGGAAGGTGTGCGTGCCGCCATGCAGCAATAAGCAATCTGGAATCCCAAACAGTCCGAGTAATTCTAATCGCTCCAAGCAAAAGTCACTTCGAGTGTAGCACCGGTCCTGGCGCTTAGGGCCTGGTAGCGCTGCTTGCCGGGCACAGCCTCCTGCAGGGTTCCAGAGGTCACAGTCCAGGCAAGAACCCAAGGAGATGGCCTTGCATGAACATATGCCATCTTATTCTGTGGCACGGAGATGCTTCATCAAAGCTGCACCCCGTGCATAGCATCGCACAGCACATGTGCGACTCAGTCAAGCTGGAGGTCAACAACATCCGTTGCATACACAATGCATGCGCAATCATTGAGTTTTGCTCTGCATGGCATTTGTGGCAAAAACATGTTTTTATCATGAACAAAGAATCAATTATAGCAATAAACAAACTAAGTAAGAGGTATGTGTATGCACAGGTATATATAGATAGGCAGGCAAACAGACGGACAGTTAGTTAGTTATTCAGTCAGTCAGTCAGTTAGTTGGCTAGTCAGTTAGGTAGTTGGTTAGGTTGAGTTAAGTCAGGCTAGACTTTTCTAGGCTTGGTTAAGTTGAGAAAAACCATTTTAGAAAGTTCGTTGGTAACTTGGTTAGTCGCTTGGCTGCTAGCTTGGTTGCTTGGCTGGTTGGTTGGTTGGCAAGTTAGTTAGTCGGCTAGTCGGTTGGTGCATTAGTTAGTTAAACAGTCTTTAGGCCCCTGCATCAGTTTAGCTCTATCTATGTATGTGAGTATGTAAGTAAGTAAGTATGTATGTAGGTATGTATGTATGTATGTATGTATGTTTGTTTGTATGTGTGTGTATATATATATGTATGTATATGTATATGTATATGTATATGTATATGTATATGTATATGTATATGTATATGTATATGTATGCATGTATGCATGTATGCATGTGCATGTGCACGTGCACGTGCACGTATGTATGTATGTATGTATGTATGTATGTATGTATGTGTATGAAAGAATACAAACGTAAAAATAAGCTTGAATTTAAACAACAAAACAATAATAGCTTATGTATATATATATATCGATTTGTGTATATACACACATATGTATATATATATGTATATATTAACTAACTCGAACTATGCGCATCACTGTCGGGTTGGCAGCACAAGATGCCACTGCATTTTCTTACAAGTACATTGTGCCTGTGTGTACGTATGTGTATATGTATATAAACAAATAAATAAACAAATATATATATATACATACACACATATACATGACTATCTGATGTGTGTTTGTATACAGACACATGCACACCTTGCGTTTTCAAGAAGCTTGCTGTACTAGAACTGCACTGGCCTGACGCTCGTTTGCACAGTTTACCTAGCTTTTGGCTCTAGTGCACTGGCCAATGTTGTTATGCCGAGGAAATGCAAATACCTGGATGCAGGTGCACGTGGTCCAGCTCTATAA
Source organism: Symbiodinium necroappetens (assembly GCA_905231915.1). NCBI lineage: Eukaryota > Dinophyceae > Suessiales > Symbiodiniaceae > Symbiodinium > Symbiodinium necroappetens. The sequence goes on from CAJNJA010075964.1 coordinate 9,594, forward strand.
CGATGAAAAACACGTCAGTATAAATGCAAAGTTCATCTAGCTTGAACTTTGGGTTAATAACACTTGAACGCACCACAAACTGGAAATGTGTCGAACTTACTCGTAATGCAGAGACATCCATAGACTGCCTCTTGGCACGCAAGACTATTCTCCACGTATCTAATGGAGGGCAGATGCATGCGGGCATGCACACATGAATATACTGATTCATACATGCAAGAACCTACATATTCTCATGTTAACACGGGCTCCATGTCACCATGTCATGAAAGGACATGGGGGTTTGCAGAAACGAAGCCGCCCCCTCCGCAAGAAGAAAGCAAACCAGGCTCCACAACAGAGACCGCTACTGTAGCGATCTGAATATGGTCTGAATCCATCATAGCGATTCGGTGCCTGGCTCGTCTCGGCAGGCTTGGGCTCGTCCCCTGAAACGGTAGCTCCGAGCTTCGATGCCAAAAGGGCCAGCTTGGCAATCGTGCTGTTGGTGTACCTTGTGACGAATCTCACGGTCTTTGATATAGATACAGATATGCGTGGCAATCACCAAATACCTTCTTTCCGTGTCTAAGCTGAATTATGCTGCATATGCAGCCGCCACCTACATCGCAAGTAAGAGTTCTTCATTCGGCAAAAAAAGTTGGCGCTCGTTGCTGTCTCTTTGCATGGCCGTCCCTGGCAGCTGCACGCCCAGATCTTTGCGCAACAGCGAGGTTGCTTTCCCGGCCAGCAGGGAATTGCCACCCACAAGGGGCCAATCTGCTTCCACGCTGAGACCTGGGCTTCTTCCGGCAAACTCGCTTGAAGCATTTATTGCTCAAGAGGAGGACTCCCGTGCAAGCCAAAGTGGAGACAAGAAGCTCTCAGGTGCACGGTCCAACACCTTGGCCCAAATCTCGCGGATGCGCTCTTCCAGGGAGTCTCGCGGCTCCACCACAAGCACAGCCTCCTCGCTCTCCCCTTGTGGCTCCGGTGGTGCCGGCAGTGCCTTGCGGTCAATTTTGCCACTGGCTGTCCGCGGCATGGCTTCCAAGAAGACCACCTCTCCAACTTCAAACGATTCATGATGTCATGTGTAGGTGACATGCAGGGAATTGGAGCTCAGATCCTGGACAGCTGTGCCTGTGCTGGCACCATGTAGGCGGGGAGACGGCTGGTGCAAGCAGCGCGCAGAGTCGCTTGATCGCCTCCAGGCATGATCACATAGGCCACCAGGCGCTGCTGTGTCCCCTGCCTGGGCATCAAGGGAGTTTTAGCTAAGAAGCGATTGTTTGCTACTTTCTCTCTGACGCGGACTCAGTCACCTGTCAGGAGCGATGCAAGACAGTGCATGTATCTACAGTGAAAGGAAATACGAGAAGTTGGACCTTACCGAAAATACTACAAGGGCTTCACATGCATCGCCCATTCATCTGGAATTTCTGCTATGCCGAGCTGAGGTAGCCGTTGCAAGTCGCGAATCGTTTGTGTGGCACAATCGTCCGCATGAGCATGCCATGCAGTATATATATATATATACATACATAAATACATACCTACAACTATTTATTTAGCAGCTGCTGAATCGTCAGCTATCGGCAAAAAATTATCTGCCAGCTACGGATCTATCTAAGGCTGTTTGCATACACATCTAACCTTACGCCGCGTTGCACTGCCTTGCAAGCTCTGGGATATGTGGAAGGTGTTTTTCTGAGCTTCCTATGTGAGTTTTCTGTGGGGGATTGTGTGTGTGCGGCACCTGTGAGCGAGGATAGCTCTGAGCGTACCTGTGAGAATTCTGTGAGCGGGGCCTGACAGTGAGGCCGGGGCGTCCCCAGCTCTCAGCCCCGCTCACACAAGTCTCACAGCCCCGCTCACAGAGGCCCGGGACTCTATATATTCTATTGGTTCTATTGTGGATCACAAGGAAATGGTGGTCTTGGGCCTGTGAGCGCCTCCAATGCCTCCACATATTCCGTCAAAATCATCTCACATCAAAGCTCACAAAAAAATCACAATACTAGGTAACTGACAGAACTAATTGATTTACCCTGTTTCAGAGGTTCCAAGACCTGCCACTCATAAATTTAATCAACCTCACATACGATACGATGATAATCTGATATGGCATCCTAGCCGTGGTTTTGGCATAGTCACCATATCTGTCAGCCTGCTTTTCCTCACCATCCATTCCCATACAGTCTTCTCGGATGCAAACATAAAACACAAGCATCAAAGGTCATGGGTCGAAACTGATAAATGGCAATCGCCCGACCTCTTCACGATCACGAACACAAAGTGATAGCATAAAATAATCGCTTCCCATTAACATTGAACCACCCCTAATATAAAAAACTGCCGGCCCCCGGGATTTTGCGGTTTCGTGCGCACAATTGAAAGTTCTTTGAAAACATTAGCGGGGGCCTATGGATTGTATGAGTTTTAATAGAACCAAGACTACAGTAGTACCAAGCCAAAAGGACCAGGGCTTTAGGAGTTTACGGACTAAGGCTTTGGGGCTTAGGAGGAATCGGTCGTTGTGTCTGACTGTTTGGTTTCGGGCTTAAGGCTTTATGGCTCAGGGTTGAATTAAGGCTTACGGCTCTGATTAAGGCTCTTAAGGCTCAGGGGCTGCAGTCTGATTACAGTAATCTCAGTCATACCCCTATGCGCCGGAAACTCCCTAATAGAAAACCTTAACCCCCGGATTTGAGTTTTTATATTGGGGACGCGGGGGGGGTGGGGGGTGGTTTAATACTAGGGGGAAGGGATTAGAAAATTGAAATTTGTTGGAATATAAAGAAAAACAGATGGGATGGACAAGTTGATCAGAGATAGGACACAAACGGATGAGGACTGTCCAGAGCTCGCATTGCCCACAATGGGCAGAAGAAGATATTGTGATCATGGGCGTTCATCTGTTTGGCGTTCATCTTTTTGCAACTTTTCAATTGCACACATGGGCGACCTGTCTTCAACAGGTTTCAGCATTCGTCGATGTGCCCGAAGAATTCTAAGTTGAAAATTGCACAACGCTGCAGCTTCTGCGGTGGCCGAACAGTGCCTTCAGTTGTGGATCTCCGAGGGAGCGTGTTTAGTATAGTCTTCGGGCATGCACCGTGAGATGTTTGCTCTTGCTTACACTTACCCGTAGCCAGGGCCACATACATGCGCACACACCAATATAATTATTTGTTACGTATTTGTTTACACACTCACAGACACGGCATTTGCATGCACGAGGGAATGGCCATGAAAAGAAGGGCGTCTGCATTCACAGATGCACCCACATGTTTCAAGGTTAGAGCTAGACAAGCTATCAGCTTATCCTTATCATGCCTGGACGGAGGTTTCGAGCCCAGGCGCCCGACCACGATGCACACGGAATTCTTGGCGCCTGCCGCCCGCAACGCCTCCTGATGCCATGCCACACACATATACTCTGACGCTGCCACTGACGCTGACACTGTTTCTCTCACTCTCTCGCTCCCTCCCTGTCTCTCCCTGTCGCTCCCTCTCCTTCTCTCTCGCTCGCGCTAATGGATACCAATCTCAACGACTTTTGTACAGAGACTTCGCATGACTTCCTCGATCTCCCCCAGCTCGATGCGGAAGCCCCGCAGCTTCACCTGGAAGTCGGCCCGGCCAAGGAAGTCCAGAATTCCAGACTCCCTCCACCTCCAATCGTGTTAGTTTGGCATGGCCCCTTACTTCCATGCCGGGGTTCGATTCCACATGTAGTCTCTTCTAGTCTCCTCTATTTAAGCGCAGAGAGCCCTGCTCCTCGGAAACTTCGGACTCCCGTAGTTTACTTCTTCCTTCTCGGCCTGGCCTGGCTAGGTCGCCCGAAGCATAAAGCTTCGTGCCATCGGCACCCAGAAAACGATCGAGGACGAACTTCTCCTCTGTGAGCTGCGGCATGCCCAGGTAGCCTCGTGCAATGAAGTCACCTCCGAAGTAGATCTCCCCGGGTTCCCCGACACCAGCCAAACCGCCAGAGCTGCAAATTAGGATTCTGGAGCCCTCCATGGGCTCTCCGATCGGCATGCTTTGCCTACCGGGAGATGGCAGTGGCAACGCAGAAACACACGGCTTTGCTGCAAACCCTTCCAGTTTGCCAGCAAAGGTGCAAAATGCGGCCCATGGGAAGGCGCCAAACGGTCATTTCGCCTCGCCAGAGCCAGAAGCTTAGCAAACGCAGCTTTGCAACAAAATTTGCAACGGCAGAGCAAACAAATGACCCCATGCAGGAAGCAAACTCTTGCCACAGTGCCCTCGGTAGGGCCGTAGAGGTTGTCCAGTGTGGCATGCGGCAGGAAGTCGAAGAATTGCTGCGCGAGGCTCGGCGGCAAAGCCTTGACAAGCCACTTCTGATCCGAACTCTAACGGCCACTGATTGCACTGATTGGTCACAGATGTACAGCTACTCCAGACCCTCCCATCCCCCCCTTCGTCCTGTTACACCTGTCAAAATTGTCAAAGACCTGTAGTCAAAGGCCTCGCCACAGGTGATGGCTGCCTTCAGGTCCGGCCAAAGCTTTACCTGACAGCAGTGGCAAAGTGAGATGCAGCCCCCTCGGAAGCCACGGTCGGGGCCACAGCCTGCTGATCTTCGAACTCAAGCTCTGCGTACTCCAGTAATGCCCTGAGGACCGAGGGCACGAAGACCTGCGACTCGCAGCAAATCCAGTTAACCGGGTCCACGGTTCGGATCGACTTAGTTTGGGCTTGGAGCACCAACAGCAGCTCTAGCAAAGGCTAAAACTCAAAGCATATGGCGGCCAAGTGCCTCTATCAGGCAAGGTCGTTTGTTCATGCAGTTTACCTATTCAGACTGGGTCGGATGGCATGGGCATGACGGCGATCTTTCCACTGCTATCGGTCTGGGGATCATCGCTAGGCTTGGCCACGAGGCTTGCGCAACCCCGAAACGCAAGCTATCTTGCAAAGCCTGCACTTGAACCTACCGTGCAGGCCTGGGTTCGCACGCGATATTGCTCAGAGAGCAGCCACAAGTACCTGGAAGGCGAGAGTCTACGAGGCCAGCTGTGCCCCATAGCCTGCAAACACCTTCAGCCTCAAAGCGGCACCACGCGAAGACTGTTGGTCTTAAAGCTGTTTGGCATCAGCTTCGTCTCATGAGGGAGTGGCTGGCATTTATCTTCTCATGTCGCCTGGTGCAAACAGTGTGCCAAGCTGAAGCAAGCTTGAAAGGCAGCAAGCTCGGAACAGGGTGCGAGTGAACGGAGCTAGTGTTCGCCTCAAACTGTGCCGTTCTGGGACCAGACCCAAACAGACCCTGACATAAAGCCAAACAGCACAGCCGGATCCCAATTATAAGGGTCCCTCAGTAACAATAAGGTAGCCGAGGATCTCCATGTCTTTTTCCCCGTCCGGACGGCAGAGGACAAGCGTACCACCCACGGAGAGTGGCCAGAAGATCTCCCACTCGGACAAGCCGAAGGTGTAGCCTGAACAACTCTCTAGAGTCTAGACCCTCAGGCAGTTCCGTCAGCACTTCTAGATTAGAAAGGCTCTTGCTCCCTAAGGCCCTAAGACCCTGACATTCTTGCCTAGATTCATGTCTATAACAGGAAAGCTGTGGCACTCCGAGCTGCTGTGCTTCAGGATTCCACACTCGCCCGGACGCATTTGCCAGCGGTCCTGAAACCAAAGAATGCGGTGCACCAGTCCACGGTGCTCCACCACCACACCCTTGGGCTTGCCTGAAGATCCCGAGGTGAAAAAGCAGTACACCGCATTGGTGCTCTTGGGTTCGGACGCGACTCGCATAGGTGCGCTGGGAGATTTCAATTGTCTCCGCTTGATGTCCAAGATCTGGCAGGTGCTCAACTCTTTTACGAGAGACTGTAGGCGAACTGCAAAGCCTGGGCCGGCGCAAGCAGCACGGGGAGCACATTGCGAGATCACCTCCATGACACGGTCGTCTGGCCACTTCGTGTCCAAGGGAACATACCCACCGCCAGCAAAGAGGATGCCAAAGATCGCAATGATCATCTCCGTGCAGCGATGGGACATTAGTGGCACCAAGCTGTCCACAGTAACGTCGGCCGACAGAAGCTCTGAAGCTACCTGCCCTGCTTCTGCAGCTAGCTGGGCATAAGTCAAAGACTCGGAGTCTTCGATAATTGCCGTTCGACTGGGCACAGCAGAAGCCTGTTCTTGGAAGAAATGGTGGATGCATTTGCCAGAATCAAGGTATCTCTCTGTTCTTTGGTCACTCCAATCCAACAACATCCACTGCTCCATTTCATTGCAGACCTCCAACAGCCCCGCTGGCAAAGTGAGGTCCGCGGAGAGCAGCGCTTCCAAATGGTCCAGGGCTCGCGCGGCACTTGCCGTGCTGAGCAAGCCTTGCTCAAAGAGAAGAGTACCTAGGTTCTTCTGCAATTATATGTAATTTAAACTACCATAACAGACAAACTAGATAAATTAGATAAACCATATTATTGCTATAGCTATAGATCCCCATCAGGGTAACTTAAATTAAATTCTGAACAAGAACCCAGGTGCAGGCAAGGCCTTCGGCTCGAAGCTCGCACTGCAGCTGCAGCATCAGCCGGCCTTGGCCACAAGGTGCTGTCCAGTCAAGATCAGTCGCTGGTCCGAAGAGAAAGCCCACACGGCACTTCAGAATCTCTGCAGGAACATGTGCCCAACAGGACCTGGCATCTGCCAAACGATTGCGGTATGCATCTGCGGCTTGCTGCAGTGACAACTGCTCTAAGCTTGCCAGCCGCAAAGCCACAGGACTATCCTGGGAGACCAGAAGCAGCACCTCCTCCGCGCGAGAATACCGACAGAGTAAAAGGACCCATGCGGCGAGCACAACTTCTGGGACCACCTGTCCGGAAAGAATCCGATGTGCTCTGCCCACTTCGTGCGTCAAGTACGCATCCAAGGGGTGCAGCGGAGGGAAGTTGAGTTCAAAGATAGGTGCGTTCTGAAGTTCCTTTGCCCAAAAGGCTTCCGGCTCCAAGGCTTCATTGAGTCCACCAGCGTCTTCAAAGACGGTCGTCTCTGCGGGCACCGGCACCTCTACTTTTGGCAAAGCCTCCGGCTCGGTCTCAGCCTCGGCCTTTGGAAGCCGATTGCGGAGGCCTTCCGGGGCCTCGGGGGACTGCGGGGCCTCGGACCGCCGAATCTCCTCGGATCCGGAGGTCAGCCACTCGCAGAGCAACGATCTGCGGGACACGCTGGCGCCAATGCTGCCATCTGCTTCAATGGTCAGGAACATCCCCACGGCCTGTCCGAACAGGACGACCTCCTGGTCTTCCAATGCGCTGCCCCTTGAAACTGAAAACCTTGGCTGCTTCGGCACCAGGGGCCCAGGAATTACTAGATTCAAAACGGCCGGGCCTGAGTGCAACTATGATCAGCAAGCAGTCCCCTTCTAGCAAACTACATCCAACTGAAAGGGCACAAGCAATCTTTCGACTGTATTACGTCGCCGACCAGCTCCTTTATGAAAAGAAGGCCTGACCCCAGCACAGGAAGGCTCGTTTAGACACAATATGACACAATCATCCTCGCGGCTACACCTCAAAGCCGCAAGCTTTGCCTACCAACTTCACGTCGGCTATAGGATATCTCACGGATCGAGGAGCAATGTGCGGCTTCCGCCTCGCTTACCCTGGAGGTCGCCGCCTCTCCTCTGGAGCCGCAGGTATCCGGACTCGGACTGAAAGCACAGGATGTCCTGCTGCATCCAAATCGCTTCTGGGGCGGCATGTAAGTGCGATCAATTTTAGGGGCAGTGAGTTATCATGTTCTCCAGGCAAAGGTGTACGGAGTACGTATGGAGCAACTGAATGCAGCAGAGTGATCAGCAGGAGTCAAATTTGAATATAGTGGCTGCACACCCTCATCCAAGGCCATCTACTCGTTGAGGGAATACACCTCAGAACGTGGATGTTTGCCACCGTCACTGACCAGCAGCATCCCAGAAAATTCAACATTTCCTGTGTAGCGTACAGCCATCTGTGCTCCTGCTTCTTCACTGGCCGTTGCGGCCCAGACCCATTCTACAAGACTTTGCACTGTTTCCGCATGGGTCTTTCCGAAAGACTGCGAAAGTGTGCGTGTTTGGCATGCTGATATGCGTCGCGAACTCTGCTCCTCCTGCTTCCGGTCGTAGTGTGCTGAGACATCTGACATCAGCATAAACGTGCTGGTTGAGTGAAAACATGCCTTCCGCCATGCATGCAGCAGGTCGCATGTGCGAAACAGCTAGGGCGTGAGCTAGGCTACCGTAGGTAAGTGGTGGTCGCATTTGCGCTTGCGGTCGGTGTTGGTGCTTTCACCGGCGTTGCTGTTGTTGGTGTTGTTGCTGTTGCTTGCTTGTGTTGGTGCGGTTGGCTTTCTTGTTCCTGTCCTTGTACGTATTTGTGAGTTTTGTTCCTTTATCGTACTCCATGCTCTCGTTGTTCGAAGGTGATTTTGAGCTTCTCCTTATCTCTCAGCACTACCCGTGATATTGCTACTATCAATGATATTGTTCATATTGTTATGTTGATTTTAGTCGCATTGTTGTTGTTGTTGGCGGCGGCGGCGCGGGGGCGGGGGCGGGGGCGGGGGCGGGGGCGGGGGCGGTGGCGGTGGCGGTGGCGGTGGTGGTGACGGTGGTGGTGGTGGTGCGGGTGTCGTCGTTGTGGCCGTTGTCGTGGTTGCGGTGCTGGTTGTGGATGTGGTTGGGGTTATGGTTGTAGTGGTGGTTGTTATTGGTGGTGGCGGCGGTAGCTGTTGTTGATGATGTCCCCTAGCTCTTGAATTCTTGTTCTGTTGTTATTCTCAAGTCGTGGTCGTTGCAATGGCAGCAGCGTGCAATCGCTCTGGGTCCTGTGCGAGGCTCGAGACGGTCAGCGGGCCGATGTGAATGTCGGGATCATCAAATCGCCGCAGGCGCACGACATCGCCAGGCATGAGGGAGCAGGTCTGATTCCAGGTCCACGCAGCTTGACCTTTGCCCTTCCCCTTCCCCCAGCCCTTACCTTTGAGTCCGGCTCCCTTCTTCCAGGCATTTGCGGCCTTGCCCCAGCCTTTCCAGGCCTCACGGGACCATCTGCCCTTGGTGCCTTTGCCCTTTGCACCTTTGGCCTGGCTACCTTTGCCTTTGCCTGACCATGGGTACTCGACTGTCGCCGTCATCTTGGCCTCGCTGCAAAGGCCGAGCCCACAGCTGCGGAGGGTGAGGCCCTTGACAAGAAAGCAGCTCGTAAGATACACCAAGACATGCCATCCGATATTGAGATGTGTACGTGCCCCACAGAACAAAACTCTCAGCACTGCTGTGTACCTGCGCGGTGCCTCCAGCCATGACCTGGCTAAATCGAGACTGTTTTCACAGCTAGCAGACTACAAGCGCTGTTGCTGGTGCGTTAAGTGTGCCGGCCACACACATCCGAAGGAACATGCATTCCGCACGGATACCTGCGACCAGGTCAATCCTTCACATCTTCCAAAGTGGCCGCCCGGAACACATCTGTCAAGGCAACACCCTGCATGATAGGCCACAATACCGAAAACGCAGGCCGTCAAGGCAGCCTGCGTTAGTTGAAGCCTTTCTGCTGGGAAGTGCTCCGCGGCTGCTGAGAACTCGGGCATGACTTTCAACTAAAGAAATGTATCACGTAGGGCTAGATCGGCCACACAATCAGAATGGCCCAGGAACCTCCAGAGGTTGTTGACATGATTATGCTGAAAGTCTGAAAGTTTGGGGATGCCGGCCAGTTCCAGCAACTGGTCCGAAGGTGACGTGTCGAGGAGGTCGTCGTGGTTGAGCACCACCCCTGGAGCGGTTCATACTGAAAAGGAGTCGCATGCGATGCAAGGATGTCTCCGTCATAAGGAGACACGGCTGCGGAAGGACGCCTGTTCTTGCAGCTCAGCCGACTCTAGCGAGAACGGATTCCCGGCAACAGTACGAGGTCTGACAAGCCGGCCCTGCCAGAACAGAACAGTGAATTTGCGCCGCTCTGTTGCAGTTTGGGCCCCGGGCTGCCAGAGCCATAGGAATTGATGTTCAGCCTCGGGCTTCCGCTTAGCAGCGGTCAGCACCTACGCGAAAATTCGAACCGGACAACGCCCCCCGGANNTTCCCCCCCCCCCCCCCCCGGAAACTCGAAGAATGCATCTCCACATTATGACAAAGCGTGGAGGCTTGTCACGGGTGCACGGGCCAAGCCTAAAATTAACCCTATAACCTTGCCCATGAATCTTCAGCTAGGGCAGCTAGGACTTTCTGCTTGCCTGTAGCCATGCGAAAGGACCGATAGATGTACAGATTTGATGCCAGAGCTGACCGTCCGCTGAACGAAGCACGGGTTGACATTGCAGTGTCTTAGTACTTCAACAGAGTGTGTTCCGTGTCATGGAATATCTTCATGTCCAACCTCTGGTCAGCTGTCGAGCGGCAAGGTGATCTGACGAGTTCTTTCCACCTTCGACAAGGCTTGAGGCCGGGGAAATTGAGCGACTTTCGTGGCATCAGCTTCTTTGTGTCACTTCTGTCGGCATGCCACATTGCCTCGTGAGAAACCCAGGGTGTCGTTGCGGCAGGCGACGTGCTGGTTCGCAACTGCACCCTGCAAATGTCCGTCATTGCACACGAACGAACCCCTTTAAGAAGAAGTGCATTTCTCGACACATCAAGAATCATGAGACTGCATTATCTTGAAAATTTCACAGCCCAAACTGCCACAGGCTTGCATCGTGGCACGTGATGCATTGATCATGTGGATTGAGATGTCGTCAGATTTAACAGGACAAGTGGAGGTTTGGTGCAGCAGCCTTTACATTTCCACTGCAGGTGCCTTGCAAGCATGCTGCACCATCTGTGGGCGTCAAGTCGTGCGACATAGGCATGCGCAGCTTGCTGCGAGCTCGGAAGAACTCTTGACAGGTCGAGCTGACAGCTGCCCGGTGAAGCCGAGAACACGACACTACAGATGCTTCACTTACTGCAGTGATACCGTAGAGCATCCAGGGGGAGGTGGGCCACTACACATGCCACAACGCCGACCTCGGGAAATCCGCACACTCCTATTGCCCGCAACACTCCCCAGAACCAAGCCAACCGAAGTGACAAGATCCTGCGATGATTCTTCTTTGGCAGGGGCCCCTGCTTGCCGTCTTGCAAGCTGAGCCTGAGTCTGCGCAAAATTAAACAAATCTATTTGCTGGCAGGCCATGAGCATGTAGGCTGCTCCGGGCCAACCCCTTTGAAAATCCTATCGGCTGTCCAAAGTCCACAGCTGAAAGTCAGCAAACTGCCAAGAGGAAGCTCAGTAAGCTGACGGGCCGAATGTAGACCCTCAGCGACATTATGGGGTCATGGCGTTGGGGAGCAGCAGCACTGCAACCGGTGCGCCTGCAGGAAACAGCACAAGCGTGGCAGGCAACCTCATCCAACAACCGACACTCAGTTCTGTTTACATGTACGAGCATGAAAACACATACAATCACATGCGATCACACGTGCAGACAAACATGGGCCTGCTTCAAGTTGCTCACATGCACGGGCAACTCTATATCAAAACTGTTTCTGCTACTGGCCACGCTGGATAACGTGACCGAAGTCTAAACAAGTAATTAAATACCCCGCGCATATCTATGTCCATGCGGAAGTACGAACAACAGTCTGTGCATCTGCTCGCGGCTGCGCGCACAGAAACACAAAAGGTTCCGATGCAAGCATTTCCCAGCCTCCTGGAACAAGCCTGTTCGAACAACATGGGCTACATATGTATCCAACCCAACCTGGGACAGTGCCAGGGTTGACTTACATAAATAGGGGTGCAGAGTCATACATATGTATATGTAGAAATATATATATATATATGGGTACCCCCCTATATGGGGTCCCCTTGGTTTCTTTACACCTGGGCCTAAACCGTTAAACCATTACGCGGTTTGGCCGGGAGTTATCTTACATCATCTATGCTTGTATAAATAC
>CAJNJA010075975.1:563-20164 GCA_905231915.1 Symbiodinium necroappetens
TAGGGTTTAGGGTTTAGGGCCGAAAGCTAGTTCTCAAAAGTAGGGTCCCTTCTTGAGGGTCCCCCAAAGCGTGCGGCACCCTTTTGGAAAGGAGCCTCAAACGGGGCCCCAATGTGGAGAACTACCCAGAAGGTTAGGGCTTGCGATGTAGGGTTTAGGCCTTTACAGGCTACGTTCTAGGGTCTCTTTCAGGGTTCCTTGCAGGGCTGATGTAGTTATGGGTTTAATTACGAGTTCCTCTTCGGGCCACTTTAAGGGCTCGAAGAACAAACCCTAAACCCGTGAACCCTAAACCCTAAATTCAAGGGTTCGGAGAACAACAGGGGCAGATAGCGGCTTAGGGCTGCTTCGTTGCAGAAGGTCTTGATGGTGTGGGGTTTTAGGGTTCGGGGTTTAGGGCTTAGGGGTTTAGGGTTTCGGGTTTGGGGTCAAGGGTTCTTAGTGGTTTCTTAGTTGTCGGGTAGGCAACCTTTAACCATTTAATCCTTATGCAATCCCCAAGGTTAACCTCTACTCTAATGCCCTTAGCCAACTGGACAACTACGGTTGATGATATAAACCCTGCATTACTTAAATAAGGAATATACCATAATTCCCATAGTTTAGGGTCCTTAAGGTAATGCAGGACTTAAATCATCAGCCGTAGAGGTTGCTGTTTGTTGTCGGGATGAGGATTGAATGAGCCTCAAACGGCCGGAAACGGTGGGATGAAGAATCCTAAACGTAAACAACCCCTAAACCCTATAAACCCTTCCAGGGCTTTTGGTTTTTGGAGTTCAAAAAGAGTTTGATTCTAAACCCTAAACCCGCTAGGGCCGACGGATTTTGGCAAGGGCCCCCAAGGGTGAGCTGAAGGTACGTAAGATGATCCCCACCTCGGAGCCGCGATCCCAGCTAAACCCCAGAGACTCCAATATCCCTTAATTAAGGAATATACCTTAAATGATAATAGGAACCGTAATACGATTTAAGATATGTTCCTTAAGTAAGGAATATTGGAGTCTCTGGGACCCTGAACCTTGCGGCATGCGGGACTGTCAGAGTCCGACGCCAGATCGCTAGAACATCGTGCGAAATCGGGCTCTGGGTGCAAGTTAACCGTCAGAAAATATCAAGCTTAGAGGAATCCAGGAATAATCATCCATAATCTGGAGGTCCTGCTCGTGCATCCCCGCAGAAAATCCCCACTCCTACAACAAAAGCCCCAACAAGCAGGGCCTACTTTCGAGAGCGCCACTCCCCCCTCAGCTTCACCATTTTTTGCAGTCTAATACAACTTCCTGCAGAATCAGTAATACCAGTCTTTGGAATGTAGGATGGCCCCAAACTTAATGACAATGCTTTGTCTTACTTATACTTGTTACTTGTTGCTTTTCTGATCCTTCTGTTCATGATGATTTTTCACGATTATGTCTATTACTATAATTGTCAGTATAGCTATAGTTAGTGTCACTATTACTATCTTCATCTGTCACCGCTATTCCCACTAGTATTGCTATTGTTCCGAATATTGATAGTCTTCTTCTTATTATTGTTATAATCTTATTGTGATTACTATTCTCATTATTCTTAATACTATGAATACCACCGCCGTTATTATTGTTACGTTACACTGACGACAACTGATTACCATTGCTATTGTGATTGCTAGTAATGCCATATACAGCTATTATTATTGTCATTGTTTTTGTCATTGTTGTTATCATGACTATCATTATGATTAGTACGTTCTTATGCATACATTATTAAGGGTTACGGTTGCTAGCATTGAGGCTCCCTAAGCCCTACACCCTACAATTGAGGCTCCTATATTGCTGTCGACTGTTCTTCGGTTAACCCTAGGTATGAAGGTCGGATTCCATGTTGCAGGATTTTGGTGTTGGACGTAGGGTTCAGCGCTCTAAGACTCTAAGATTTCCCTAATTTTAAAACCCTGAAGCCTAAACTAAGCCCCATAAAGCCTAAACCCCCAAAAAACTAAACCCTAGCGCCGAAGCCCTCTGGGTTTAGGGGTTTGGGACTTTTCTGTCGATTGTTTAGAGACTACTTGGTTCAAGCACGTTTATGGAGTGAAGCGCGTTATAGGGGCCTCTGTTCGAAGAGGGTTTTGTAGTGTTCCTTGTTGTGAGCTCTTGGGTTTCATAGCTGGACATATAAGCAGATCATATGAGAGTATAGGCAAATCGAGACTGTAAGGGAAGATACTACGCATTCAGACTCAGACGTCTACACTGACAATAACACACAGCAACGCCAGGCAGGCGCTGCAGAGGGCACGCCAGAAAGCTCTAAAACCTAAGCTCTAAGGTACCCTAAACCCGGAAACCCTAAACTCTAAAGTACCCTAAACCTGAAACCAGAAACTCCAAAGTACCCTAAACCTGAAACCCTAAAGCATCCTAAACCTGAAAGTCCTCAAGTACCCTACGGCTGAAAGCCTTAAAGTACCCTTAGACCCTAAACCCCAAAGCCGAAGCCCTAAACCCCTAAACCCCAAACCCTAAACCCCTAAACCCCAAACCCTAAACCCTTATAAACCCTAGACCCCTAAACCCTAAACCCCTAAACCCCTAAACCCCAAACCGGAAACCCAGCCAGTCTCTCGATGCTTCGGGTAAACCAGGAGAATCCCTGCGCAGATCATCCCTCGTCCAGGGTTTATGGTTTAGGAGTTCAGGATTTAGGGGTTTAGGGTTTAAAAGTTGAGGGGTGCGTGGGGCTTAGGGTTTAGGGCTTCGGAGTTTGGGAGTTTAGGGTTCAGGGTTTAGGGGTTTAGGGTTTAAGGGTTTAGGGATCATCATGGATCATCCGCCGCCAAGATTTGCACTCTCATGGAGTTCCTTTTTGCCCAAGACGAGGCGGTATCCAGACCGTCCAAGATCCTCTAATCACGGGACGTACCTTAAATCATGTACGGGTCCTGCTATAAGCTAAACTACCCATAGGTTCCATAGTAGTTCCTTTTTGGGATTACCTTCTAGGATCCTAAACATAAGCCACAAAAAGGAACTACTTTGGAGCCTATAGGTATGCCTTACTTGGCAGATATTGGATGGTCTGGGTGGATCAAGGACCCTAGCCTCCTGAACGCCTCAACCTTACCAGATTCCCTAAACCCTAAACCCTAAAGCCCTAAACCCTAAAACCCTAAACCCTAAAACCCTAAAGCCCTAAAACCCTAAAGCCCTAAACCCCTAAACCCCTAAGGCCCTAAAACCCTAAAACCCTAAAACCCTAAAGCCCTAAACCCTAAACCCTAAGCCGATCCGAATGCCATGGTTCTCAACATCCAGATTCGCCTCCTCAGCGGCAAGACCATCTCCGTTGACGCAGAGTTGGATGAGTCGGTGGAAGCGCTGACGCGTCGTGCTAGGAAGTCCTTGGCAGTTGCTGAGCTCTTAGTAAGGACCTTGCTTTAAGTTACCATGTCCGTATTTACTATAACTAGTTACTCTAGGTCCCCATCAACATTACATCTTAAACTAAGTTCGTTAACAAGAACCCAGGTTGGCAGAGGCTGTCTCTTAAACTCCTGCGGCAGTGTGCTGGAAGAAGCTGCAACGCTTGGGGATTGTAAGTTGGAGAACGGCGACACTCTCCTATTTCAAATTCGGCAGGTTCAGGTTTGTGGCACGTACCATGCGTTCGCCGCCATTCTTGGCAATGGATCTGTAGTGACCTGGGGTGCTGCCGACTACGGCGGGGATAGCAGTGCTGCTGGGTTGTGGTTATATAAGCCGTTTTAACAAGTTGAGTCAACCAGAATAAGGAAGGCCTTTTTTTATATAGATCCCTATTATGGCAGCTTAAATCAGGTTCCTTTACAATAAGGAAGGCCCCTTTTTTATAGATCCCTATTATGGCGGCTTAAATCAGATTCCTTAATAGTAGAAGCCAAAAAGTTGGAAACCCAATAGCCTCAATCCTCAAGAGTAATGTATAGGGAATCCCAGCACTATTTGTCCTTAATCCGGTTTCCAACTTTTTGGGGTTATGGCGGCTTAAATCAGATTCCTTTTAGAAGAACCCAGGCTGTGCAAGATCGGCTGAAGAATGTGCAGCAACTCTCAGCTGGGGTTGGTGCTTTCGCTGCAATCCTTGGAAATGGATCCTTGGTGCTCTTTTTGTGGGCTCTTAGTACTTTGCCGTTTTGGGCGTGTATATGAACTATAAGAAGCAGTTAGGCTACAAGTTTAACTTTTAGGAGGGGTCCAGAAGTCATCCAAGGATCCGTCGTGACCTGGGGTGATAAGAGATTTGGTGGTGACAGCTGCGCTGTACAGCACCGGCTGCAGAATGTGCAACACATCCAAGCCACGAACCATGCTTTTGCTGCCGTTCTGTACGATAAATCTGTCGTGACCTGGGGTTATGACTCCAGTGGTGGGGATAGCAGGGGCGTGCAATCTGAACTCACAAACGTGCACCAAATCCAATCCAACAAGCTTGCCTTTGCAGCCGTTCTTGATGATGGATCTGTCGTGGCATGGGGCGATGCCGAATCTGGTGGTGACACCAGTACCGTAAAGGACCAGCTGCACGGCGTGCAACGGATCCAGGCTTCGGCCCGTGCCTTTGCAGCTATTCTTACTGACGGATCTGTGGTGCCCTGGGGCGATGCTCTCGCAGGTGGATGTGGCAAAGCTGTGCAGGATCGGCTACAGAACGTGCAGCAGATCCAGGCCACGGAACGTGCTTTCGCTGCCATTGCTGACGATGGATCCGTCGTGACGTGGGGTGATGCTGACTTCGGTGGCGACAGCGATGCGGTGCAGGATCAGCTGAAGAATGTCCAGCAGATCCAAGCCAACATCTATGCTTTTGCTGCGATTCTCGGGGACGGATCTGTCGTGACATGGGGAAATAATGGTTGCGGTGGTGACAGCAGTGCTGTGCAAGGCCAGCTGATAAATGTGATAGAAATCCAAGCCACCACCCATGCCTTTGCGGCTCTCCTTGCAGATGGATCTGTCGTGACGTGGGGCAGCGATGGTTATGCTGGTGACAGCAGCGATGTGCAGGGTCAACTCAAGAACGTCAAGGCGATCCAGGCATCGGGCTATGGCTTTGCGGCGCTTCTTCGGGATGGATCCGTCGTGACCTGGGGCGAGGAAATCCTTACTGGTGACAGCACTGACCTAGAGGATCGGCTGCAGGATGTGCAACAGATCCAGGCCGCCCAACAGGCTTTTGCGGCCATCACTGGGGATGGATGTGTCGTAGCATGGGGGAGTGATTCGTGTGATGACTGCAGTGCAGTGCAGCATCTGCTTTGGGACCTCTGACCAAAGAGCAGGCCTTAAACTAGACCGTCAGCGCTATTGGGGCCTGACGAAGTTCTAGGAATACCCCCCCCATAGCCTGGTCTAATCCCCGAAACGCACAACCTAAATCTCACACAACCCTTGCTGAACCCCGCCATGCCTCAGTTATGGGTTCTCCTGCCCCATCTTGCAAGCGCTATTGCTAGAGCTGCAAGTGCGACACGGACGGCTCCGCATCTTCGATGTTCCCTTTTTGTCCGCCGGTCAGTATTCAGGGCCCCAGGGCATTCTCTCGGGGCAGTTAGTACAGAGCGAACAGTTTTAGCTCGAGTATTTAGGGTCAAGGATCTGGTCTAGGATAAACTACGATCATCGTGCCATCACTGATCGCTGCTTGAGTTCACGAGTCACGAGTATTTAGGTTTGGGCCTCCAGCGCGGTCCCATATGTTGTGTGTGTGACCTGTCCATCACGACGATGATGGTATATAATTGCCACAAGCCTCATGCAGGGTTCTTAATTCTAATTACAGTCGAACATAAATACCCTTTGTACCCTATACCCTAAACCCTACAGCCCTAAACCCTAAATATCAAAGGCCTTTGTATTATGGTGGTCGTCGTGGTGGTGCATGTCAAGTCAATCGCCGGCCCGCGATGACTGACCATGACCGGGATGTTATGATGGCCGTGATGACGACGAAACTGACCAGAGATTCGGTGATGACCGTGGTGATGATGATGGTGACGTTTGACGAGGACAATCCTTGATAGTTGCAGGCCAAGCTTGTAAACCCTACATTGGTTTTTCCGACCAAACCTGTCACCCTGAAGCATGAACTGCAGCAAGGACACTCTTCCAGAAGCTTGGGCAGCACCAAGTCACGTTTTCCAGCTTGGCGGCAACCGGAGCTTTGTCATACTCGTCAGGACAACCCTAAACCCGTACACCTAGACCCCCAAACCCTAAACCCCTAAACCCCTAAACCCCTAAACCGAAATACCTAGATGTAAGCACTAACAAGATTGGTTCTGTTCGGGGGAAGCAGTAACACGGACAATCGATCATCCCGGTAGTCCTCCGGGGTGTAGGCAGGGTTTTGGGGGGGGGTTTTAGGGTTTTGGGGGTTTTAGGGTTTTGGGGGTTTTAGGGTTTTAGGGTTTAGGGTTTAGGGTGCTGCTGCTGTTGCTGTCTCGATGCGTGCCTACCGCTGCTGCATGACTTCTGCTTCTTGCTGCCCTTTCCACCGCCACCACCAGCAACCACAGAATGCTCAACCGAGAAGCGGAGTAATTTGCAAACCCTAAACCCTAAACCCTAAACCCCCCCCCTGTCATCCCAAAGCTCTCTTCAATTACTCAAGGCCTCTGCATTCGGGACTCGGCGCCTAGGGCAGATAGTTCCAAGATTGTCCCAGTGCCTAACTCAAGTAACTACCTAATAGTCATATCTAAAGCACTAAGCTACATAACTCTAAACCCTAAGCCCTAAACTCTAATAGTTACCTGTTATCTAGTTGTCTATCCTAAACTCGAGTACCTAATTGCTGGGTCCTTTGGGCCCTGATTGAGCAGCTGCTATGTTCGAACATTGGGCCTTAATCCGCAGAGGCTTCACCACCCTTTTACTAGGGGTTGAGGGTCCAGGGTCTAGGGTTTAGGGGACCCTTTGATATGCAAAGAAAGCCAAGACAGGGAATCCTGGTTTAGGGTTTATGGCTTGGGGAAGACATCTAGGGTTTAGCCCTAAAGCCTAAACCCTATAAACCCTAAACCTTAACCCTAAACCCTAAACCTTAAACCCTAAACCCTATAAACCCTTAGCCCTAAACCTTAAACCCTAAACCCTTAGCACCAGGCGAAAGCTCCACCTGTGTTTATAAGGGCCTCCCCGGCCGACTCCCACCTCAAGCCGGGCACCGATCGACAGACACCCTCCTTTCGGCAGCAATGCACATATACCCTAAACCCTAAACCCTATGACCCTAAACCCTATGACCCTAAACCCTAGCACCCTAAACCCTAGTACCCTAAACCCTGAAACCCTAGCACCCTGGAACCCTAGACCCTAAACCCTAAAAGCCTAAACCCTACAAGCCTAATCCCTACTACCCTAAACCCCTAAACCCTAAGCCCTAAACCCTAGAGATCCCTTTTAAGGAACCCTTTTAAGGAACCCTATAGATCCTATAGATCCCTCTTAAAGGATCCTTTTATGCCGTTCTCCTCTTGGTGCCGGGATCCGACTCAGGTTTGTGACGCTGGACTCGACTCCGGCAATCTACGCGCCTTGGCTGCGTTCCCTAAGGTGCCGATATTCAGTTTAGGGTTTTAGGGGTTTAGGGGTTTGGGGGTTTAGGGTTCTTAGGGTTTAGGGTTTTAGGGGTTTAGGGTATGGGGTTTTAGGGTTTTAGGGTTTTAGGGTTTAGGGTTTAGAGTTTTGGGTGTAGAGTTAAGGGTTCACGTTTGAGGGTTGAGAGCTTTGTGTTAAGGGCTCCATGTGCCTATAGGGTATATACTTGTTTAGCCTTAAGGCGCCTAACAAAGGGACCGCTTTCAGGCCTACGTATCGACTATATAGACTACATGGGCCCTTCAACCCTAAACCCACAACAACCGTGGCGGAATCCTTCTGGAAGCCTTGTAGTAACCCCTTATAGGGTTTAGGGTTTAGGGTTTAGGTGTAGACGCCTAAGTAGTTTCCCGTTATTATTCCTCAGGGGTCCTTATTATAAATATACGATGAAGGAGCCCAAAACCCTATAGGGGCCTTAATAACTAGAAATAAATATATTAAGGACCCTCCCAAAATAGTATTGGGAATTATTTAAGCCCTACATCAGATTGAGTGGTTCCTGAATCCCAGGATTCTCGAAACCCTGAAGCTCTAAACACTGAACGTTTGACGGGTTTAGGGAGTGGGGAGCGAATCGGGTTTAGGGTTTGGGGTTTAGGGTCCGGTGTTTAGGGTTTGGGGTTTACGGTTCAGGGTTTGGTGTTTTGGGGTTCAGGGTTTAGGGTCTATAGGGTTTAGGGGCTAATGCCGTCTCCCAGTTTCCTCCAAGAACGCTCACATTGTTTAGGCTTGTGCCCAGACCTTCCAATACCCATAGGCCCCTAAGTAGTTCCTTTTTGGGATTACCTTATAGGATTCTACATATAAACCACCCCTAAACCCTAAACCCTAAAAAAATAAGGGATACTGGTTACTGGTTGGTCTGGGTATATCTCAACGCCAAAGCCGAGCCCTTAAACCCTGAACCCACAAGAGACTTCCTGAGCCATCGCGCAAAGACACCCAAAGCCCTAAACCCTACGTCCCAAAGCCGGAACATCCGAATACGAACCCATACCAAAAGCAACAGCAACGAAGGGAACCATAACCCCCAACCCTAAACTCCTAAATCTTAAAATCCCAAAAACCTTAAACCCTAAAACCCTAAACCCTATAATGAGCGCATGAAGGAACCCTAAACCCCAAACCGCAAAATCCCCAAGCCCTCACACCCTGAGCCGACCCAAAAAGCCGAGGTGCCTTTGGTCAACGAGAAGCCCATTTTAGGAGCATATTTCCTGATCCTCCTCTTGGCAGTGGGTGCCCGGGCGGAACATAGGGTTGTTTAGGGTTTAAAAAGTAGGGGTTGGGGTTTAGGAATTAGGATGTAGGGTTTAGGGTTCAGTATTTTGTCAATGCAATTAATCTCCACTGTAAACCCTAAACCTTGTAAACCCAAACCCTAAGGCTCAAAATAGCCCTAAGGCGCTGTATAGTATGGTCTTGGGGCCCAAAAGCCTTAGAATATGAGTCCTTAGTAACTTAGAGCCTTGGAGTAAGCACCCCAGGAATCATCTTCATGAACTTGGTCACGGCCTCCATCGTGGAAGCCTCTCTCCAGAGCTCCGAGCTCGACCGCAAGGAGAAAAAGGACGGGAACCTTTTCGTTGGGGGTGGGGGTGGGGAGGTGTAGAGGGGGATGAGGTGAAGGATTTATTCTAGACCCTAAGCCCTAAACCCTAAACTTTAACCGTACTACTAAAACGTCGGCTCTTGTAGAATAAGGTAGAGCACGCTCCGAAACGCTAAACCCTAAAACCCTAAAGCCCTAAGCCTTAAGACATAAATTTTAAAGCCCTAAACCCTAAAACCCTCTGAGTCTGAAATGTTCCCTACCCTAAACTGGGTTCTTGTTAAGGGCTTTTTATTTAAGTTGCCATAATGGGGGTCAAGAGTATATAATAGGGTTTCTTTATCATGGTAGCTTAGATTAAATCCTAAATCCCTTACCAGTAAACCCGACGCAAGCCCAAAACTCGCGGCTCTGTACACCTTACTCAGGGTTTGGGGATTAGATGAGGGTTCCCTGAACCCTAAACCCCCCAAAAGCCGCAAAACCCTAGGGCCCCACAGCCCTGCATCGCGAAAAGGAGCGACTGAAAACGGAGATGATCAAGTCCATTCCGGTGCCTTCCCTTCTTCGTAGAGGTTTCGTGTTTTAGGGTCTTAGGTTGTATAGGCTTTTAGGGTCGGAGCGGCGTTGCTTCTGACTTTGGTGGTTTGGGGTTTAGTCTCGGGTTTCTGGCAGCTGAGGGCGAAGAAGTTGGCATCCCAGCTAGGGAATATATACCGTATACACCTTACATCATAGTAGGATCTCTGTAGTGAGCCCGAGCAAATTGCAACATGGATTTAGGATGATTCGTCTTAAAATTCCGGATATCTGACCTTACGTCATGTCACATGTCGCTAGTCATGTTCCAACTTTCTGGCTTGTACCATAATAACATGACTCCAAACCCTAAACCCTGAACCCCATAATAACATGACTCCAAACCCTAAACCCTGAACCCTTAAGGTACATTCCTTAATTCACGGACTTTGAAAGGTCTAAGTTCGCCTTCAGTGGAAGAGCCTGGGGCTTCCAAAGCCATGTTCCTGCACCCGAAACGTTGCTTACAAGGAGCATGGCCCTAAACCCCAAACCCTGAACCCTAAACCCCTAACCCCTAAACCCTAACACACCTAAACCCTAACCCCTGAAACCTAAACCCCCAAACCCTAAACCCTAACCCCTAAACCCTTAACACCTAAACACCTAAACCCTAAACCCGTCCTAAAGCCCTAACCCCTAAACTCCTAAAGCCCTAAGAGTTAGTGACCGAAGCTCGAGCAGAAATGCTTCAGGCCCGGTTGGACGACTTGCGATCTCGTCCAGGGTTTAGGGTGTGGCGTTTAGGGTTTTGGGGTTTAGGGTTTAGGGTAGGGTTGAGGGTTTATAGGGCTTAGGGTTTAGGTGCAAGGCTTCCTTAAACCTCGAACCCCCGAGCGTGAGTTAATTTAAGCCTGAACCCTACCATAAAGTCTAAACGAAGACGCCGAAAAAGACACCGGAAGCCCTAATCTCTAAGCCCTTATTAAAGCTCTAAGCCATAAACCCCTAACGCCCCAAACCCTACACCCTAAAAACTCGGAAGCCCTAAACCTTAAACCCTAAGCCCGAAGCCCCCCCAAAATGTGCTGAGGTACTCATGAAGCTCTTCCACGAGCTCGACACCGACAAGAGCGGCAAGGCCCCTAACCGCCCTAACCCAACTTTAAGCTACCATCACCGACTTTTCTGCAGGTTCCTATTATAAGCCCTAATATGGAATTTATGGGGACCCTACAAAAAAGTAGGCTTTGGTAGGTTAAGGTATCGCTTGGGGTGAGGATTTGCGGGTGGAGGGATCCCGGAGTTGCGGTTTAGGGCTTAGGTTTTAGGGGTTCAGGGTTTAGGTTTTAGGCTTTAGGGGTTCCGGGTTTATGTTATAGAGTTTAGGGCCTTGCATGGGTTGAGGGAGCAGGGTTTTGACGGCCCTAGGTCCTGATCCATGGGTGACTACTTGGAGGGTCATGGGACTTAGTGATGAAGGTTATAAAGTATGTTCCTTGGGTTTATAAATATATGTATAGTTTCCCTAGTCGTAACTCTAGCTAATAAGGTTATACAGCATTTTAATAAAGGTTATAAAGAACTATATGTATAGTTAGCCTAGAAATATTTCTAGTCTAGTTGCTCAGCCTCATGATCCCTTAAGTAGCAGAGGATGCAGCTTCGGTAGTTTGGGCTCTCGTGTTTCCACACAGATCTACTTAGCCCCCAAGGTCGAGAGTGCGGTTGCCCAGTCTGTTGGGGGTTTAACCCTAAGGGTCCAAGTACCGAATAGTCATATACGCTCCCAAATCGTTACCTACATAACTACTATATGAAACCTAAGTACCTTAGGGTAAGGTTTAGGAGACAGGATTGTGTGAAATCATGCAGTGCTGCGTCCCGGCTGATCAGCAGAGTCTGGGTTCAAAAAAAGCGTTTAGGGGTTGAGGAAGAGTACTTAAAAAAAACGGAATCTTGATCTCAGTAAGCAGGTTCAAGATACTTTTTGTCAGGTACAGCAACACAACCTTAAGTAGGGCGCGTGTGTGCACATGTCAGTTTAGTGTCTGATTCATTTAGAACAGTCCAGTGGGCAGCGCTGCTATTAGCAATGGTGATCGTAAGACATTACACTCCAAAACGGAAGCCATATGAACACAAGAGCGCTAGTAACAAGGTCTATTAAACCCTAAACCCTAAACCCTAAACCTACGTAAGCCGAGCGTAAGAGTTTTGATAACAGTTCCTTACGGACTACGACACACGACCCTTCAGCCTGCTGGATCGAACCCGAATCCCTACAACAACCCTACCCATAGGCCCCTAAGTAGTTCCTTTTTGTGGTTTATAAATAGAATCCTATAAGGTAATCCCAAAAAGCAACTACTTAGGGGCCTATGGGTAAAGCCAAGACCCGGATAAAGCCTATCTGAAAGCACATAAGACTGTTTTTAAGACCCTATCGAAGTTCCTTCTAGAAAAGAAGCCTGCTTCAAGGCAACCAGCGTAGGAACACCCCCAAACCCGGGATACCCCCACACCCTAAGCTATACCACCCACAGACCCTGGGTCCCTTATAACCCTAAACCCTAGATTTTGCATAAGCGCTACCCGGGTTTAGGGTTTAGGGTTTAGGGCCCTATAACCCTAAACTCCAGATTTTGGGCAGATCTCCTTGGATGAAATTGAGCAGTTCGACATCAACATTCTTCCTCCGTTGCCCGGCTGCAGAAAGGCAGGCCGCCCGAAGGATCGAAAAAGAAGATCCCGTAAAGGGGGTTCCTATAAAGCACCCCTTAGTAGTGTAGGGTACCCAATTAGGTGATCTACTTTTTGGATTTTTGGGGCGGTCTGGGAAGGCAGGCCAGCAGGTGGTGGAGAAGGGGTGACATGGTGCATCAACAGCACATAGACTGTTGTGAGTTCTCCCTGGGAAATTGTAAACGGCCCTGAACCCCAAACATTAAATCCCCACACCGTTTCTCTCTCTGGGATATTGCAAAGGCACTTTACCCTCAACCTTTGTTGTGGGGTTTCCGCGATCTTTATTGAAGTAAGGAGGCAGCTGGACAAACTCAGACTCAAGACACACCGTGTTTGGTGCATTTGTTTCTGGAGACACACATTAACACATCGCCCTGCCGGAACTTGGGTTTCAATACGTAGGGGTCCTAACATGAAAGGCCTTAAGGAAGTGGGTGATAGACATCAGTCAGGGTTCTACATTCATGCTCAATGCAAACCCCTCACATCACGTAAGCCCTAAGCCCTAAGCCTCAACAATTAAGATCCTAAGTCTTAGATTTCAATACCCAAAAGCCTTAGATCCTAGCTGCAAAGCGTCTAGCCCTGAACCCTAAACCTTAAAACCCTAAAAACCCTCAACCCTAAAACCCTAAACCCTAAAACCCTAACTCTAAAACCCTTAATCCTAAATCCCCAAACCCTAAACCCTGTTCTCTTCCTGGATCTGGAGAACTTGCATTTCAAGGGTTCCTGATATAGGAGCCTGATTAAGAAACCCTGGGTCTGTACTAGGGCTCGTAATATGAGCCCTAACTTGGGGGCTGAGTAGGTAACCTTGAACCTCTTGGGGCTTAGATAAACCTATTATAATTCAAAAGGGTAACCTTTATTGGGCTAAGGTACTTAAGGTACTCGGCCCCTAAGAATATGAACCCTAATATGTTCGGGGTTATAGGGCCCGGGATGCTTAATCAGGTTCCTACATTGGATCGCCTTCCATGGTTCCTTCCTGAGGTAGTTTCTTGGGTGTCCGGGGGATCCTGAACCCTACACCCTCCAAACTTTAACCTTTAGACCCTAGCTCCGACATGTTGAACCCTTAACCTTAAGCCCTAAGCCCTGAAGCCTAAAACCCTAAACCCTGAGCCTTCAAGCCTGAAGACCCCCGAGGATTCTCCGTGACAACATCTCGGTGGACAACATGGCAGACCTTTTCGGAGTCCTCGATGTAGATGGAGGCTTGCAGTTCATGGGTTTTAAAAGGTTTAGGGTTTAGGGGTTCAGGGTTTAGGGGTGTAAGAGTTTAGGGGTTTAGGGGTTTCGGGGGTTTCAGGGTTCAGGGCTTAGCGTTTAGGGTTTAGGGGTATCAGGTTTAAGGCCAGTCTAGTTTTAGAGGCTCAGGGCTAACCCATATATAGGGGCAGATGGGGTTCGTTTCTTAGGTAGTATTAAGGAGGCCCCTTAAAGGGGACACTTCTTTACCCTACTTCTGGCTCTCCTTAAAAAGGACCTTATTGAGAGGGTCTATATCCCCAAGGGTCCCCCTAATCCTAACTCCCATCGTTTGGTCGAAAGGTTTACGGGTTCAGGGTTCTGGTTCTGTTGCCTCGGCTCTAGACCGTTGCCCTTTATGCCTAAGCCTAAACCATATCCCTAACCCTCCAGGCACCTACTATAGAGGGTACTAGAGTTTAAGTAGCATCGAGCTCATTTGCAAAACAGAGAGTAACGACGTCCTTCCGGGCAGGAGCTTGCAAACTTCTGAGGGTGGCCCATACCACAAGGCGAGACAATGCTCTTTTCCCGGTGCCCCGAATCTTAACCGTCTTGAACCACCACGACGTACTAGAAGAGCTCAGAGTGTACGGTAAAGCTGAACGTTACACTCGGATACGCGGGTGCCTGAGGCGCCTGAATTGGATGAAGCTCAAGAGTTTGCTCGACGTGGAGTGCAAGCCCTACGTGCTGGAACCCAACCTGAACCCTACAAAAGGGGAATATCTCATAGAGAAGAATCTGTAATGATGTCCCTTCACAGTCCTTCTATACTTCGACTATTACCTACCTCCGGATAGTTTTCCTCATTAGCAACTTTGCAGCGAAAGCAAGGGCAGACATGAAAACATCTACTCACCCCCTAAAGCTCTGCGTGCCCACAAAGGACATACCTTTGCCTTAAAGGGGTCCCTATATAGATACTTTTAGGCTTAAGTTTTTACTAATTATACGGGTGCCTGGAGCCTTTAGCGCACCAGAACGCCATCCGAAAACTGAGAGGTGGTGAGTTGGACATGAAAGAGTTTATTGGCGGCTTGCTACAGCTCTGGCTCATGGACGCGCCCAGCACTGCGATTCTTTAGCTTGATAGGGCTTTGATCAACAGCTTTTCGGGCATTTGAGGGATTTCGGACTTTCAGTCAGACGATTGCTTGGACTTTGTGTTTTCCCCTCTATTTGGGGCCCAAGGACGGTTCTTGTTGGGGTTGGGCATGGGCTCTGGGACTGGGTCGACACGGGGTTGCCTGACCTGAGCCCCCATGTTAGTCCCCAGAAGCCGAAGAACTCCCACATTATAAAAAAAGCCTAAAAACTCCCACAAAACAATGTAGTAGAATGAAAACACCCGAAACTTCCTCACACCCCGACAGAACTTCTAGATTATACTCTATGGCAAAGATCCTGGTGTAGTGATCCTAAACCCTATACCTTGGCCTATGGAGCCTTGAACATCAGACCTACCAGCTCTTGTACTTCAGGTGTGGGATTTAGGGTTTTGGGTTTGGGGGATCGCGGTAGCGCAGTATGTCAGCAGCTAGTACCTCCTTTCCTGAGAACAATACCTATGGTCTCCTTTGTCAAGCTCGGATCTCTGAACTCCGAATGCGCCAAGGTGCCCATCACGACGCTACAAATCTTGCGACCTGCTCGCAAGTCAATTTAGGATGTCAGTGTTCGCGGATTTGTGGCCTTTTTTCAGGGGCAAGGTTGTAAGAAAAGGGTGTAGGGCTTGTAGCCTAGAGGGTTTGCATTTGTAGGTCTAGGCCTCTGAAATACGGGTTCAGGTCTTTGGGACGGGCTTGGTGGGAAAGTGCTGTTCTGGTTTCATGCAGGCAAGACGCTGGGAATCTTCAACGTTACTTGATCGGTAAGGGCCATGCAGAGACATGGTCGTATTGCTGAAAACCAAAAGCGGAAGTGTTAGTTTGATTTTGGTCGTCGTAGTATGGTACTTGTACTGCAGCTGCTCCCTGATTAGCAACAGCAACTAAACCCTAAACCCTAAAACGAAGCAGCATCAGCATTGCACTGGACGCGCTAGCAGGTAGGAGCAATTAAGAATCAGACGGTGAAGATGTTAGGCAGAGGCCTTGAGAGTGAATTTCGAAGGTTTGGGTTTAGGGTTTCAGGGTTTAGGGTTTCAGGGTTTAGGGTTTAGGGTTTTAGGGGTTTAGGGGTTTAGGGTTTAGGGTTTAGGGCAGGCCATGGACTCTGACTAGGTCCTTTCGGATTGAATCTAGGAATCGTGGTCCTAGGCCTTGCAGTCAGACGTCTTGAGGATCTGTGTTTCCAGGTTTCAGGCGTTAGGTCCGAGAATTCTGAATTTGACATCCGAGAATGCCGGCCATTCACTGACGCATATTGCCACCCTAGACGAAACTCTTAGAGTTACTCCGAACCCGTCTCCCGTGCTCTCTGACATCTCGTTCCTACAGGCAGATGCAGACATGTACCAATGCATTCAAGTCTAATCGTTAAGGCGCTATAGGCTATAATCCTATACTACATCTTCTGAAAGATCCCTTAAAGGGGGGTGCCGACAAGGCGCTTTGAGTTTGGCCGGCCAAACTACTTCGACGGAATTTTCTGAATTATTTCGACACCACAGCCCCAAAACCTGAAACTTGAGCCTCAAGTCGTTCCCGAGGAAGTTCAGCCGAATGAACCGGCAGCATCCTGGCTTAGACTTCGAGTTGCCCTTTTTGGGGTTTAGGGTTTAGGGTTCCTGAACCGGGTGTTCGGGGAGGGGTTAAGAATTGTCGCAGAGCTTTGCAGGGAATCCCAAACCGAACTACTTTAAGCAAAACAGCACCTCCTGCCATCAATTGCTGGTAGGGTCTACACACTGAACCCTAAACCCTAAACCGCAAACCTTGTTTTGGAATCTCCGTGCTATGGATCCATTGACCATAGATCCTTCAAGGAATCCCTCAACCATCGACCACTTGGCGGCAGGTAATCCATGCTTTACGTGTACTGTAGTGTTTTCGAAGCCACACAAAAAACAAAACATCGATAATGTCTCAGGATAATCAACCCAAGCCAAGAATAATATAGCATGAGTTCCTGTCCTGCCCCGTCGCTCTGCCGAAACTCCATAACCTAAGCCCTAAAACAACAACTTTAGACTTAACTTCTGACGCGGTTCGAGGCAGTTAAGATCCGCCCCTCCCTGAACCCACAATCAAAGTGGTGTCAACAACATGTAGCTTGAGTCCTTCCAAACCCTGAACCCTAAGCCCTAAACCCCATGCAGAAGTCAGCTTGAGCCTAGCATGATATCTCCAAACCACATTCCACTCATTTGGCCTTCTGTCGTTTAGGGCTTCGGGGGTGTAGGGTTTAGGGGTTTTGGGGATTAGTTAGGGGTTTTGTGGTTTAGGGTTTAGGCTTAAGGGTTGTTTATAGGGTTAAGGGTTATTTAGGGGTTTTCACCATTCAACTTGCATTTGGTCTTAGGGGCTGAGTAGGGAACCTTTAACCTTTTGGGGCTTATATAAACCCATTATACTTCAAAAGGTTAACCTTTTTTTGGCTAAGGTACTCGGCCCCTAAGTTGGTGTTCCGGCAGAGTCAGAGAGGTCTCCCAACAAAAACTTCCCGTTGAGGGCGGTAGGCCACAGCCCAAGCCTACTCTTAGTTCTCCAATAGCCAACCTTTAAACTTTTTGGGTTCTTATAATTTAGGGTCTAGGGTTTGGGGCTTTAGGGTTTAGGGTTCTTATAATTTAGTAGCAGTCTGAAAGTTTAACCTTTAATTTCCTTGACTTATTGGGGAGGTAAGTACTAGCAAACCCCTCGGATGTTACTTGATCAAATTCACGCTCCTGGATCCGAAGCCATCAAAGCCCTAGCCTAGGGGTGGAAACGGGCGTGTTGTTGTGAAGGGCTTTAGGCTTTTGGGTTTGGGGCTTCTGAGCTTTGTGCTTAGGTTCAGGGTTTTGGGGTGTGCGTGGGGTTCCTTTAGGGTATCATTTAAAATTCCTCTCAAAAATTCTTTTCGGATTCCTTTCAGGAATCTGTTAGAGGTTCGTTTCATGTTTCGTTGACGGTCTGGTAGCTCTGAATTTCCAGGAAGACCATGGAGTACTTCACCAGCATCCTCCACAGGCAAGGGGGACGGCTGAGTGTTATCGAATTTCTGGTTTAGGGTCTCACTCTGGGTTGAGGGGTTTCGTGTTTACGGTTGAGTGCTTCAGTGATTAGGGTTTAGGGGATGTTGGTGCCGAAGTAGTAGAAATCTTCTCAGCAAACTTGCATGATGACAGCCGTCCAGCCCTCCCATCTTCAGGGCGGCGCAGCGTTCCAGGGTTTGGACAAAACCCTACGCCCCTAGATTCTAACCCCCTCTACCCCACGTCCATAAACCCCCAGCCCTAAATTGCTGAGCATACGTCAAACACAAGTCGTTCTGATTCGCCTGTTCTTGTGCTTTTCCCTTCGGACGTGATACAAGCATGGACGTCATTCGGCTGTTGAACAGCCGGCCAAAGGGAACTCTTGACAATGAACATCATTAGGGGTTCGAGCATGTGTGTTGCACTGCACGCATGAATGTTCTTTTGGGGTTGGAGAGTGTGAGCGCGTGTGTGCGTGTGCTCCCCTGGCGCCGGACAGCATGATTTATTTGATTTTGATGCCTAAAACCTTTTTGCGAGGCAAGAGAGCCCCAAACCGGTACGAAGCCCGGAAGCAAACGATGGGGCTTGACGCCGTCGGTTTGAGCGTAAACATATAACTTGAGCTCCTGTTGCGCGCCCTCAACCCCACCCTAAACCTGCGTTTTCCTTCGGTGCCTTCCGACAACCCCTATAGTACCCGTAATGGAACTCTTAATGGAAACCCCTTTCGGAGCCTCAATCATTACCTGTACTATTTTCGGACGTTCCATACTATGCTTATAATTGGTATAATATACTCCAAAACCCTGTTCTACTTATACAGGCCCCTACAGTTGGATACTGCCCCCACTCAGTAGCAGTTGAGTAATAGACTCAATATGGAAATATAAGGCCCTTAATAGTAGCCCTATGATAGACTGTTACTGTATGGGGGCAGTACCCAACCCTTAAACCCTAAACTCTAAACTCCAACCCCTAGCCCTAAACCCTATAAACCCTTAACCCTTATAAACTCTAAACCCTAAACTCCAACCCCTAAACCCTATAGACCCTTAACCCTTATATACCCTAAACCCTAAACTCCAACCCCTAAACCCTATAAACCCTTAACCCTTATAAACCCTAAACCCTAAACCCTCTAAACCCTAAACGCCTACATTCAACGGGAATCCCTGGAGCCTTGAACCCTAAACCTCACTCCAGGATGGAGGAGATGGCTGCGCGAATGGACCACCTTCAGGCCCCCAGGTTTAGAGTTTTAGGGTTTAGGGTTTAGGGTCTAGGGAGGGACTTTTCAGGATCCCTTTAAAGGGGGTCCGGAAGCGTTTTTGGAGTTCAGAATACCATACCCTTCCAACTCCCGCAACCTAATCCCAAACCCCACCTAGATAGTCTCCATTGTAGTTTCTTGTGCGGTTTAACCCAAGGAGGAACAAGAATGGAAGCCATAGGTACTTCCTACGAGCCCTGTGATTAGGGTTGAGGATCAAAATCCTGCATTACCCATAATAAGGACTTTACCATAATTCCCATAGTTTAGGGTCCTTAAGGTAATGAATATACCATAATTCCCATAGTTTAGGGTACTTCAGGTAAACCCTATACCTAAACCCTAAACTCCTAAACCCCAAACCCTAAAGGCCTTAAGGTAATGCAGGATTTCTACCATCAACAGTTAGGGCCCAGGGCTTTCTACCCACAGGGCCCGAAGAGTCCTAAGTACCGCCCCAGAGGCTCCTAAGTAGTTGTCTTTTTAGGGGTTCATTCGGTTTAGGGTTTAGGG
>CAJNJA010075986.1:0-13552 GCA_905231915.1 Symbiodinium necroappetens
CTTCTTCTTCTACTTCTACACTACTACTACTCCTCCTACTACTACTGCAACTACTACTACTACTACTACTACCACTACCTACTACCACTACTACTACTACTACTGCTACTACTACTGCTACTACTACTGGTACTACTACTACTACTACTACTACTACTACTACTACTACGACTACTACTACTGCTACTGCTATTGACTACTACTCCTACTACTGCTACTACTACTACTACTACTACTACACTACTACTGCTGCTGCTGCTGCTGCTGCTGCTGCTGCTGCTGCTGCTACTGCTACGACTACTACCACCACCACCACCACTACTACAGAAAAGCGGCGAGGAAATCATCCAGGAGGTTCATCCCCATATTGAGCGCTGACTTCGTTTGTTGCTTTGGAAGTTCGACTTGACTTGACATCCTCTTGGCCCTAAACCCTCAACTTCCGAAAATCCAGCTCACAAACCCCTGCCCGTAAACCTCGCACCCTGAATCCTCCAAGCCCCCAAAAGACTTCCTAAACTCTTAATTCCCAAACTCCTAAACTCCTAAACCCTTAAACCTACAACCTCCAAGCCCTAACATGGCGGTGAGGTGGCCTCCAGGCAACTCCAAAGCCCGGAGATTGCGGACGGCCGCCTTCCCTCGTGGCTTTGCAGGTACAGAGAATCTACAGCTTTTCAACAGGGTTCTTCCAGGTATCTTATAGTTTAGGGTTCAGGTTTTTTTATAAGTATTGTATATGCACGCTGTAAGGTGCTATGTGGGGTTCTGATCTGTGGGACTTATTCTTCTGTTTCGTTGCTGTTCTTGGGCTTGCGGTTTACGTTCTTTTCGTGGTTTCTGTGCAGCATCATAACTGGTCGTACAACTACCGACGTTGAGGGTTTAGCGAAGTGCAACAGCCTCACTTGTTGATAGATTTGTCTTACTCGGGGGTGATGGCGGTGGTGAGTTAATGTAGAAGCCGGAAGAGTTAGCAACAGCATTCCTTCGGGATGCTTAGTATAATTACTACTATTGTAGACATCAAACACCATACTCTACACTTGGCTTGCAGGGCGCCAAAAACTACTCCACTCACAGACCCTGCACACAATACAATTCGTCAACCCCGAAACCCTCAAACAACAGAACATCCTAAACCCTCAACGCTAAACCCTGAACCCCAAACCCAGAACCTACTGTAGCCCTGAATCCAATCCAGGTTACGATTGCTCCAGCGTGGCGGCTTTGGCCAAGCACTGGGTTCTGCAGGGTCGGACCTTTCAACGTTTAAGCAAATTCCATATCGATCTGGTCTGAAGACGGTTTAAGCTTCAGTTCTGGATTACAGAAAACAGTTGATGATGCCTTCGTGCGGATCTCATTTCTTGTTCCCGTCAGTTACGTTCCTACATTCAAACTCTAACAGCTGGTATGATTTATTTTGCTATTAATAAGATACGTATATATGTTACTTATATGTATGTATGTATGTATGTATATATGTGTACATACATAAACAGATGTGTATATATATATATATACATATGTACATATATATATAGAGAGAGAGAGGCAGAGGTGCAGGTTTTCAGATGGCGGAACTAAATATGGAGGTCCTGAAATTCAACATCCTTGCTTTGCGGTCTACTCTATGACGGCGGAATACTCTCAAGCTCACCTGAAACATACTCAGCTTCTCTTACAGGAACCCTTGCAGTAACCTTTACAGTAACCCTTCTAGCAATCCTGCAAAAACCTTGATCGTAGCCCTTATGGCAACCCATTTATGTATACACACATACTTCTATCTATCTATCTATCTATCTATCCATCTATCTATCTATCTATCTATGTGCGTGTGTATGTATTTGTTACGTGAATATGTTTGTATACTAGATACTGTGTACATACCTAATAGATAAATAAACAAATAAATAATTAATTGTATAATTAATATATACATATATATACACAACACATACTGTACACTGTAGATAAGGGTGTGTACAAAGTACAGAGGACCTGTTGATTCGAGCCTGGAACAAATTGCTTAAGCATCAGATGTGCATGAGCCAATCTTAATACATTCAAGTGAGGGGTATGTAGAGCGCAGACTATTATTTATGGAGGAACTTAAAAACACGTGAGTAAGCAATAACTGTGTGTGTGTGTGTGCAAAACTCGGGCCTGTAGTGTGACGCTTTCTGTGTATGTATGTGTATATATATATATATTATATGTGTAGGTATGTGTATATGTATATGTATGTATGTATGTATGTATGTATGTATATATATATATGTATACAAGAGCTGGATATCCGGGCTCGATCAGCAGCGTTGGGCAAGCGATGCGCTGCAGCAGCGCGAGGACCTGTGTCTTCCACGGGCGTTTTGGGTTGAAGGGCCTTGTTGATCAAGGGTTCCCTTAAAACATCGGCTTACTACTTATACTTGTTTCAAGGGCTCCCCTAAAACATCGGTTTACGACGTTTCTCAGGCGTTTCGGTGAACGCAAAGGCTCTAAGGACCCCTATCTTAAGGGTTTGGGGCCTTTCAGCAGCATGCTGATCCACTGTTCAACTCTCGTAGATTCAGGAAATTATCGGGTATTGGAGTTTTGAAACTCCTCTCACGTTTTTAGATGACCCAAGCCCTGAGCTCTTATGGTACAGAGAAGCTTTATGGGTGGATTTTTTTCAGCAGGTCCGTTCGCGAAAGGGCCGAGGGCTGAGCTGAACTCCCGAAACCCTCATTGAACCCAGAGGGAATGCTTAGGAATTTTGAAATATGGTTGATGATATAAATCCTGCATTACCGTAAGGACCCTAAACTCCTAAACTATGGGAAATTATGGTATATTCCTTACAGGTATCATGGGTGAGGCAGGATTTATATCATCAATCGTAGTTTCTTTAATGCCAACCCTAAGCCGCAAAACTCTAAACCCTCTATCCAACCTGCTCTTCGGTGTAGTACTGGGGACTTGCGCCATGCAGCCTGCTCGGTTTGCTGACACTTGGGGAGTTTCCGAAAATGGGGGGGGGGTGCCTTCTTTTGGGTGTCCTTATAATAAAGACCCTACTATTTTGGGGTACTAGAATAGGGTCCCCTATTTTCGGAAAGCCCCACGTCGGGCTTGCGGCTTCGAGCTTCGGGTCTAAGACCAACTTAGACTTACCTTAGACTTACCCTATAGGGTTTAGGGTTTAGGGTTTAGGGTTTAGAACCCTAAATCCCTATAAACTCTAAACCTTGAAGGGTCAGGCATGGGCTTTATCGTTGGATGTCTAGCCTTGGAGCCGGGAGGGGTTTGGACTGAAAGGCCAGCTATCTGAAAGTTCTGACTCCCACGGATGGAGGTTTGAACCCGTCTTACCTGAAATCTCAAGAGGCACTTGTGGCGGAGTGCTATACTATACTTTACAAGGATAAAAAGCAACCCCAAAAGCATTACTAACTATTTAAGCCCCTGTATATTCGCCTGAAGCAGCTTGATTGCGCCTCACATCGTGCAAGAACAGCCAGGTTCCATCCTCGTAGGAAACGTCTACGTGCGATGCATGTGCATCGATGTGACTCCCAAGGGCTCCCTATACCAGCTAAGCTGTCATCGGGGATACTTCCCCAAATCATAACAGCACTTCCTAAAATAGAAACCCTACACTCTACTAATCTACTATATAGGTACATAGGACATAGAACCCTATGGGACTGGATGTGTGTTTCACGAAGGCAGCTGGAAGTACATACGCGCAAAGACATCCACCAGATCACCGACTTATGCATGTAAACCTATGCATGTACACAGACAGACAACACACACACATACGCGCGCATGCACACACAAGCACAACTTTTTCAACGTGACAATATGCTATGTCTACTGCATATCGTGCTGAGCTGCTTTGTGCCATGCTTTGCTATGTCAAGCACGTTTGTATATGAGCCCAGCAACGTGCAAGAACCAAAGTCCAGAAGAAGCGCGATATGAAAGTCTCAGTATACTTGCTGTAATCATGACTACATTACATGTTATGCCAGTACAGACCCCGAACAGTGAAGCATAGTGAAACGACACCCGCCTGGCAGTCTACGCCTATAAGCCCCGATAGCATTGCTCCCCTCACACCCCCACATCCAATCAGAGTCCTCGGCTTCTTGCGCTCCTCGCTCACAGAGCGCCTGCCCCAAGGAACCGAACCAAAAGCAAACAACAAACACCAACACCTAAGGAATGCACACAAGAATGCACACAAACAAACAGCAACACGGGGTTCCTTCGAAAGGAACAGCACTCATGATGCAGGTTCGGAGCCGGAGGCCCAAAACCCAACACCCCCGGAGGTCTGACGATCGGCCTCCCCGCCGGTACGTGAAGAGGGGGCAGTCTTAGGCCACGTTTTTTGTGGGTTAAGGTTAAGGTTTAGGGTTTAGGGTTTAGGCCGATCACAGTCAAGGGGTCGTATACTGAGTTACTACTATCCCTCCCAACGTTCAGCCCGCAACCGGAACAAAAACTTTTGCCGGACAAATCTTACAGCCACTAGGCAACTGCAACAGCGGGTGTAGGCTTTGGGACTCAATAGGGATTAGGATGCACGGTTCAGGGTTCAGGGTTCTGGTTCTACGACTGGGATCCCGACCTCTCGCACTCAGGCACCCAAAGCATAATGTAGGGGCCTTAACAATTACAATAAGGTTTGGGGCTCCTTGATAGTAGAATTACAATAAGGAACCCCCGAAATAATGTAGGCAATTATTGGGGCCCCTATACTACAAGAAAGCATCCTAAATAGCCCCAAACATACCCTTCCCCATGCCCAGCTGCACTGCAGCAGCTGTCTAACCTACGGTTGATTATATAAATCCTGCATTACCTTAAGGACCCTAAACTTAACTATGGCAATGATGGTATATTCCTTATTATGGTTATTGCAGGATGTATATCATCAACCGTATCGAGCCATTCGGATCTCCCCAGAGACTTCCGTCGGAGCGCGCAAACCAACCCAGTCCCCATGTTTAGTCGGGACGGTTCGACCTAAATTTTGCTAAACCTAACCCTAAGCTTAAGCTAAAGGAAACTACAGGTGGGGAGTTTAGGGTATATAGGGCTTCTATAAGGCTTCTATAAGGCTTCTGTAAGGCTTCTATAAGGTATATAGACTCTAATATAGACCTCCTACAAGGCTCCTATAACGGAAACTACCCATAAGGGTCCAGGAACATGGTAATTCGGCACCTGGGTGTAGGATGGTAGCAAGGTGAGTTCATATTCTTGTGTGAGACGATTATTGGACACTTGGACCCTTATGGTAATGCTTTATATACGCCATACTCCCGAATATACTTCAATTGGACCCACTCACTACGTGAAGCCTGCGCCGAGGTAGCGTGCAAGCGCTGTGTGCCGGGCAGTGCCTGCAAGAGAGCTACAAGGAGATGGGGGTGCGAGCTTTTCCCTGCACAAGCTTGCTCAGCAAATCCAGCTACTGTGTCACGGCATAGAGTATGGGTACAGAGTAGGGTTCTGATATCACGACATCATAGTACCTCGCTCTATATATATATGTGTATGTATGTATGTATGTATGTATGTATGTAGACATACACTCAGACACACGTTTAGGCAGGAACCGCGCATGTAGTACAAGAAGGGCTGGGCAGGAAATATTTGAAGATGAAGTCGGGAACTCCATGTTGAGATGCCGTCCCTCTCGTCTGGAGAGCTGGAAGCTGCTGTCGCTGCCCGGAAGTATCCCTGAGGGTCCAAAGGACCTAATAATCATGTACTTGGGCTACGGATAGTAGTTTTGTGGGTTAGTCTTCTGAAGAGTGTATGATTATTAGGTACTAGGACTCTAAGGGTATAGAGGCCCGGGGCTTGGGAATACATTCTCGTATCAGGAACCTAAAGGATTAATACTGATAATTCTTGAGGCATCTATATTCCCTAAACCCCTAAACCCTAAACCCCTAAAAACCCTAAAATTAAAGCCCTTGAACCTATATTACAGAGACGTTCACTTGTCCCTTCCCACTATGCACCTGCAGGCTCCGCAGCCGGGCCGCCACGCCTCTGACTGTTGTGCCAATCCCATGGGGACAGAGGATTGGGTTTAGGGGTTTAGGGTTTAGAGTGCAGGGTTTAGGGTTTAGGGATTTAGGGTTTAGGAGTTAGGAGGGTTTATGGGGGTTAGGGTTTTCTATGCGTAACCGTAACCGGTGCATCCGAAAGCGAGGACTAAGGCCCTAAGGCAGCAAAGCCTGTCGCCTGTGCTCATGTTCTAGGCTGCCCAGTACCTGGACCCCAAAAGTATGTAGAATAATGGCCTTTTAGAGGTTTTGGGCCATTAGTTTACCTACTTTTGGGGGTTTAGGTAACACCTTAATAATAAGGGTACACTTATTCGGCTTTAATAAGGAGACCCCCCAAACAACTGGGCAAAAGGGTGCTGCTGGGGAACCTAGTCTGGGAGCCGACTCTTGTGGGAGGCTGCGCCCAGCTCGCTCTGCCAGGAACATCAACAGCACTGGGGGGTACTTGCATAAAGAATAAATTCCTGCATAGCCCGTGCTTTCCTCCTGTGGAGGTACTTTGTTTGGGCATCAAAACCTCTTCTTTGGACTTCAAGAAGTTCCCCAAGAAGATTCTCTAAACACTGTTTAGCTGACAGAGAATGAGAGGCCCTAAATGCTCAGCATCGAAGTGCAGCCGAATAACAAGCCTCGAAAGACTCGTATGCCTTGGAGCGTTTGGGGTACCGGTTTGAAGGTTCTTGGGTACTTCTTGGTAGGCGCCCGAAGTCCCTTTACAAGGCTTGGGTTTAGGGTTTAGGGTTTATGGTGTCGACGATAAGCACCTTGCTTCAGAATTTATAATAAGAGCTACACGTGAAACAGTGAACCCGTCACGCCCCAACACTCATAGGAACCACCCCCAAGGAATGGCCCAGGATCCTAAGCCGCAGCTACGAGTTTATACTTTTATAATAGAGCCCCCGGAGAAGGCACTTTTATAATTAAAGCCCTTGAAGGCAGCCTTAAAGAACCCTTAAACGACATCTTCAAGGCACTGCCCATTCATTAGCCCCGCAAGTGCTCTGAGCTTGTGTTGCACACCTGTTGGGGTGTAACTTATCGAAGCCGAACCATACTGTTGATGATATAAATCCTACATTACCCATAATAAGGAATATACAATAAGTCCCATAGGTTAGGGTCCTTGAGGTAATGCAGGAGTTACATCATCAACCGTATGTCAAGGCAACCGGTCAAATCCGAAGTCGAAACAACAACTCTGTCGAAACATAAGAACTTTCGCTCCCTCATATTGCCAACGTCTCTTAAGACCGCTATGAACCCCAAAGCCCTAAACTCTCGAAACCTAAACCCCAACACTCTGAACCCTTAAACTCCAAACATTCCGGAACCCAAAATATAAAACCCTATACTCGAACCTAGAGCGGCTGCACGGAACCACCCTGGAGCTTATCCGACATGCTTGGAATGAGATCTCGGGGCAAAGTTGACTATACTGTAGGCTTAGGGCTTTAGGCCTAGGGGTTTAGAGATTGGGGGTGTAGGGTCTAAAGAGTTTTGCGATCTTGCGCTGAGTTTCTGAGAACAAGGGTTTCAAGCGGGGAAGCGAGTAGTAATTGATACTCGTTTGTCTCACACCACGACGAGTCTGCGACTTGGGCCGAAGCTAAGCTAATAATGTGCGGGTTGTGGGGTTTGGGCTCAAGCATCGCTTGCATCTTGGCACACTGATTCGTATGGAAATATAGATTGCAAGCCCAAAGCCTCAAACACTAAACCCATGCCTCCTTGCATGAAAAAATTATGAGTGCGGCAACAAGCCCATGCCTCCTTAGTGGACAACATGGAGAGCAGTTCTAGCAAGAGTTCCGAGCAACCCAAAGGTAAAAGCGCCATCATCAACAAAACCCCAAGCCAGAGCCACAGATCATAAACCAAAGCAGCTGTTGATGATATGAATCCTGCATTACTTTCAGGACCCTAAACTATGGAACTTATGGTATATTCCGTATTATGGGTAATGCAGGATATATATATATATATTTTTATTTATTTACATCATCAACCGAAGTAACCGCCAAGATGCCTTCACCTTGCCTCGCTCCAGCCTTCGGAGAGATTTTTCTCTCGCCAACATCGCCTCGAGTGTTGTTCAGGGGTGTCTGGGCCGCAGCTACATGTGGGGAGTTCTCTACACTAGGGTTCCTTTGTCGTGGGCCCCCAATATAGTACGGCACCCCTACAAAAAAGCCCCCTAAAGGGGACCCTAATTTAGACAACTACCCATGTGCTTCAATGAAGTCGCTTAGAGATGGTCGGGCCAGAGTCACGCCATGAGATGCTCATTATTGTTCAAAACATGTCAGTATCCAAGGCTGACACATACCTTTGAGATGTTTAGGGGTGTGGAAACACAGCGCAGAAAGTTTGTTTTCACTGGGCCCTAGCCCCTAGATCTGAACTTAAGGAAATTAAGCTTGACACCCGGAACAGATGCAAGTTTGTGGCCCGGATTCAGGCAAGTGCAAAGGGACAGCAACCACAAGAAGACTCCACCCTGCATCTCACTACGAGAGTTGGGTTTGATGAGGGTTTAGGGTTTAGGGTTTAGGGTTTAGAGTTTAGGGTTTAGGGCTTAGGGTTTAGAGTTTAGGGTCTAGGGTTTAGGGTTTAGAGTTTAGGGTTTAGGGTAGATAAACAGCTTCTAGAGCCCTGCCACGAAAAAATGCAAATTAGAATGTACAAGCCGATTCTTCACACAGCAAAATACTGAAGGTCTTGAAACCCAAATGCGCATCTTTTTTCATCCTCGACGACTGAACCCCCTTTTCCCTACCCCGCGAAAGGCCTGCTTCAGCTGCTCGGCAGAGAGGGCCACAGGCCGGGACAGCGGCCCCAGCAGCTCCTTGGTATTATATAATATTATATAATAATTTATATAATATAATATAATAATTTATATAATATAATATAATAGTATATTATATGGTATTAGACACCATACTGTGGACAGTGACAAGACAGGTACAGGGCTTACGGGTCAGATTCAGCTATGGGTTTAGAGTAGAGGTGTGGTGATGCGGAGGATGATCGCACAGCGAGTGCTGGTGAGCATTTGGTGATGATGATGTCGGCAATGGTGGAGATGATGGCGATGATGAGTTGAAGATTCCCAGTCATGTTGTAGCAATTGCTAGGCACACAGGGTGTAAGCGGTCAGGACTGCTGATGGGACACTGGAGGCATGGTGGTAAACAGACTAGGTAGTGGTTACATTTTCCGTGTTTACACCACAAACGCAGGCAAGTACCGGCTGCTGTCAAGCCTACCAGCCCTGTCACAGCAATAGAAATCCTACTTCATATGCACCCAGGTGTGTTCAAGTCGGGCTGATCACATAGCAGCCAAGGCTCAACACAGCAGGCCGCTGCAAGGGTGTCTTCCGACCTTCATTCAGAGAGCCGCATGGGCGCTTGCTGAAAACTGTGACCATCATCTTCAAAATGATGATGAAAATGAGTATGGCCATGATTATTCTTGATTTGCTAAACTTTGGTAATAACTCAGAAATGAGCTTAGCAATAGAACCCATTCTAATGTTGTGTGGCATCAGCCGCTCAGATGGAGGACTAAGGCTGGGACGGATACTGGCTCGCTGCCAGCATGGTTGCTGCCGCTGCTCCCATCGAATGGCCTCTGTCCGGTATCATTAGATGTTGCAAGTAGCAGTAAACCCTAAACTCAGGGTACCGAAGTACTGCAAGTAGATGAATTGCAATCAATCCAGGGTATCCATGGTCCCTCGAGTGCAAATGTGCAAGGGCAAAAACATGTCTGCCTTATTGGGGACCCTTATAACAAAGATCGCTGTATTCAGGGTCCGATATAGGCAACACAGGATGCCTAACCCCACCCTGAACCTGAATCCCCGCTTGCTTCCTCCAGCTCCGTGCCTACTACGCCGTAGGTGGACCATCCAAGCCAGCGGGCTGCTTCTGCTGCATACCACGGTAAGTCCTCGCTACGAAACGGAACTTGCTACGATTAAAACCCAGGGTCGTTGACGGTTTAGGGCTCCCGGTTTACAGGTTTAGGGCTTCGGGCTTAGGGTTTGGAGGAATGGCGTCCGAAGAAAGATCCTACTGTTTGGGTCTGCCTCACCTCTCGCACACAAGAGACCGCCCGTTTTCGGGGTTTAGGGTTTAGGGCTAGGGTTAGGGCCTGTTGTTCTCCTGTCTCTGAGATCTTGAGCCTAAAGCCACTGACAGCCAAAAGCACAAAGCACGAATTCCCAAATCCTTGACAGCT
Source organism: Symbiodinium necroappetens (assembly GCA_905231915.1). Lineage (NCBI taxonomy): Eukaryota > Dinophyceae > Suessiales > Symbiodiniaceae > Symbiodinium > Symbiodinium necroappetens. The sequence continues at coordinate 10,338 of CAJNJA010075986.1, forward strand.
AACCTACCTGGACCTTAGTAAAACCCTAGAGCCACCCTATACCCTAAACCCCAAACCCAAGCCCTAAACCCACAGGACTTTAAAGAAACCCGCTCCGTGGCGGCATAGGTGGCATCGCGCGACCTTCGCATCCGCTGTTGCCCAAAGGGTTTCGGCTTTAAACAACTCTGAGGGCTGATGGGACCGAAATACTGGTGCACTTGGGTTCCGATCATTACCATCTGAATGGGTCTGTTTGAGGCATTCGGGCTGATGGACAGAAGGGAACCTGGGTTCAACTAAGGTTTACTACAAGCGCTTTCGAGTTTACAGTAAGGGCTATTACAAAGGCTACTATCTGGATTTAGACCATCCGGGAATCCGTCCGGCGGCCTGCAGCAGGGAACGGAAGACCCAAATCTGCACCGAAAGGAATGGGATCCTCATCACCACGAGGACCCCAAACCCTAAACCCTAAACCCTAAACCCCCAAACCCTATACCCCTAAAGTTCGAAACCCTAAACCCTAAACCCCCTAAACCCTAAAACCCCCTAAACTCCCGAATTTCACGGTTGCCCTTGGGTGCCTGTGTCCAGACCGGCCGTGGCCAGGCCAGTCCATAGCCACGACGAGAAATCCCAAGGAAGCCAGATGTGGGGCGATCCTCAGCAGCGAACTCTCAACATGTTGAGGCTTTAGATGCCACGTCTCTCCCACCCATAGCTCCGAGGTGCTAGCCCAGGCACAGACACACACCGCACGAGCTTCCCTAAACCCTATAAGCCCTATAAACCCTATGAGCCCTATAAACCTTAGAAACCCTAAACCCTAATCCCTAAACCGCACCGCTATTTCTTTAGCTCGGCATGGATGCAGTAGTAAGCCCTTTTCGATCCCTTTATCGGAACCCTAAAGATCCCTTTAAGGAACCCGTATAGAGACCCTAAATACCCTACGTGAGCACCCGTGCCTAGATCACTGCAATCGCAGAATCATGAGGTCGATCATCATACTAAGTCATACTACAATGTACTATAATTAATGTACTAAATGTACTATAATGTACTACAATATATTATAATGTACTATAACATACTGTAATATACGATAATTGGCTCAACAGTAAGAAATCGCGCACCTCCCGCCCTAACCCACCAACCCTCGCCCCACAACCCGAATCCTCCCATCGCATCCACCGAGGAACCCTAAAGCCCTTTAGGCCCTAAACCCCAAACCCCACAACCATACAACTACAACCCTACACCCCTAACATCCCCATCCCTAAAAACCCTATAGCCCTAACATCCCCATCCCCAAAACCCTACAACCCTGAACCCGAAACAGCTAAACCGTAGGCCAAAAACCCTCAAACCATCCCCAGACCCCACAGCCCTAAACCCGAAATAGCTAAAACCGTAGCCAGAAACCCTCAAAACCCTAAACCCTAAAACCCTAAACCCCAAAACCCTCAAAGAATCAACCGCGGAACTGGAGGAAGCTGTTGCTGTTGTCCAGCCAGCCGTGCAGGGCCAAGACCGGGCGGCCCCGCACCCCCCAGGCCTGGTTGGCTGAGACTTTTTTTCATAGGGCTTTGGGTTTCTCATAGGGTTTAGGGTTTAGGGCTGAAGGGTTCTTCATATGGTTTAGGGGTTTTCATAGGGTTTAGGGTTTAGGGCTGAGGGTTTTTCATAGTGTTTGGGGTTTTCATTCATAGGGTTTAGGGTTCAGGGCTGAGGGTTTTCAGTAGGGTTTTAAAGATCAGCAAACTGGTAATGCCAAAAAATACGTCCATGACAAAAATGCAAGTGGCCATCTCGGGTCTGTCAGCAAACTATCGTAGTACCGGCTACACGCGGAAACTATTCCCAACCTACTATTTTAAAATAAGTATAACTAGTTGCATACTGACTATGAAATAATAAGGGGAGAATACCACTACTTGGTATTCAGACACCAAGGCACACAGATCGTGGCCCTTTGGAAACGCTGAACACATGAACCCCCACACAGGTAAACACACAACAACCCTAAATGCTTCTTAATTCACCCCCCCCCCCCCACATGCCAGATCATTCCCGAAGCCCGACACCCTAACTTCGACGCCTACTTCAAACCGTGAAAACTTGCACCCTAGCTTCGACCCCTACCCTAAGCCCTAAGCCCTAAACCGCTAACCCCCAAGCCCTAAACCCTGAACCCGAAACGCCGAACCCCTAAACCCCAGAAGCACCAGGAGGGACCCCGACAGCAAAAAGGCCTGGCCAGCTAAGCGCAGGCCCTCTGGAAGCGGGAGGGACACCTCTCAGTTTAGGGTTTAGGGTTCAGGGTGACAAGCCTAAATCACACTTTAGGACTTTAGGATATACTACGGGGGCCTGAATGAATTCAAAAGATTTCCGAAATAGGGTTCACGGCTATTGAAGTTGAGGGTTTGAGGGTTGGAGACTTTTGGGGCTTCTATCATAGCTTATAGGGTGCAGGTTGTTGGAGCTTCTGGGTACATGGATTTTTGGTATAGGCTTTTAAAGGTTCGGGGTTCTCGGGTAGTAACTATGTAAGTCATCTCATGGTTCTCAGGGCTCCAGATACCTAAATAATGGGCTACTGCGGTGCGTAATGTATGGCCAGTGAGTCATAATCCCTAGGTGGGCAACTGTATCCTCAGGGAATAATCCGTGGAAGATGGCAGCGCTGCAATCTTCAAAAGAAACAGACATTCCCGACTAGTGTTGATCTTACTTGCCGTTCATGTCGACAGTCGTGACTCTCGTCAGAATCACTCGTTATGTTTGATACTTGTTCTCGTGCTTTGCGGTCCGGCTGCTGCTGTTATTGCTATTCCTAATGACCTATAATTACTCCTAGAATATCCTATGATCGCCTGTACCATCCTGCGATACTCCTTAATATACCAGAAAAAACTTACTATCCACGGAAGCCGATCCCACCTCTGTTGCAGCGCGGCTCACGATACCTGGCATTGGACATAGTGTACCGAACAAATGGCATGGTGCAATTACTAGCGTATGCAACAATATAATATACTATACAACCGTATACTACTAGTATGACACCCTATGGAGGCTTGTAAGGGACCTTACAGGGAAGCATATTTAGAGAACTAGCCTCATTATGATAGAACCCTGACAGTACCCTTAGAGAAACACTGATGGATATCCCTTTAAGGAAGCCTCAAACGGAACCATAGGGAACAACCTAAACCCTAAAACCCTAA
>CAJNJA010075997.1:3489-21383 GCA_905231915.1 Symbiodinium necroappetens
TTTAGGGTTTACGGGTTTTAGGTTTAGGGTAACCGAGGATGGATAGCAGGAAACTAGTATGATTGAGGCTTTTGAATGGTTAATCGAGAAGAGCGAAATGAAATAAACATGCAACGCTTCTCCGACTGACAAAATAAAGGAGAAATCTAGACGGACGAATTTGCTTTAGGTGAGTAAAAGAAAATAGAACGCAACATAACTGAAACGCCTTCTCCGACAGACCGGAAATTTTTAAAGGAGAAAGCCAGACGAATTTGCTTTTGGGGTTGAAAGCGAGAACATAAGTCATCCGGAGTCGGTCCGGCAAACGGCGACGCTTTCACAAGTTGAACCCGCTGCGCACGATGCCATAATGCCATACGCGAGCAGCCTGAAACCTAAACCCAAAACCCCAAACACTGGACCCTAATATCCTTTCATGGCGCAGGATTGCTCCATTCACTCCATGCTACTTTGGCAGTGCAACACAAGAACTGGTCGTGGCGGCCCAGAACATCACGTTCGAGTAGCTCATGCAGCATTTAACGGTTTAGGGTTTACATGGGGGTCCCGGAGCTTTCGGTTTAGGGTTTAGGGTTTAGGGTCCTGGAGCTATCAGGTTTCAGGCTTAGTTCAGTTTACGGCTGAAGATTACGTGTGTGCGTCGGCGGGGGTTCAAGGCTTGCAGGCGGAAGGCATCTAATTTGGGACCCTGGGAACCCCCATTAAGGGATCCACTTTCTCGACCCTCCCGGGATTTGGGAAGGCTCTGTCGGACTTTAAACAAACTCGGGCCGGCTCAAAGTTGCCTATTTCCAAGCGCCGGCGGAGTGCATGCAACTTGTCTGCCGTCCAGGGTAAAGGGTCGCGTGCGGCTTTCGGGTTTCGGGGTTTATACGGAAGAAGGATTTAGGGTTTGGGGAGTGGGGCGTTTTATGCTTGACAGTGTTTTCGTACATACATACATATCTACACATAGATACAGTTAATGCCATAGAACTGTGTATATATATATATGTGTGTGTGTGTGATATACATGCATACATATGTTTGTATAATTACACACATGGATATGTACATACTTACGTACATCTAAGGGCCCGTACTTCCTGAAGCTCTCAAGAACATCTTCGCGTCAAGCTGAACCCACGCCGCATTTAGCCTCGAGAGACCCAGGCAGTGGCGTCAAAACTGGCTCACAGCCTATCCAGGGCTGAACAAGGCCCATGGTTTGGAGGTTTAGGGTTTAGAAGAACCCTAAACCCTAAAACCCTAAACCATAAACCCTAAACCCCTAAACCCTAAACCCTAAACTCTAAACCCTATACCGCAGGTTTGGGGTTTAGAGGTTTAGGCTTTCGAGGTTCAGAGGTATTAGGGCTGGGCTAGTATATAGGGCTTTATTTGCATTGGGTTTAAGTTTTGTGTTTTCGTTGGGTTGTTATCGGCGGAACTAGGCCCATACTACAGTGCGTCCCTTGGACCATTCATAGAAGGTTTTTTTTCGGTTTAGGATTCAGAATTATGGGCTGGAGGGTTTGGGTTCAGGTTTGGAACCCCATGCAGCAAGTCAGTGGGGTATGTATCCGAGAAACCAATTGGCAGGAGCTTTGGGGGCTTTATGGTCTAGGGCTTGGGGGTTTCGGATCTAATGGTGTTTAGGGCTTTCGGTTCCAGAAAGCATGACGATTACACAGGTTGAGGGTGTCTGGCTTGTAGATTGCGCAGGCACGGCACGCCTGAGACTGATGTTTTTTTTGATTGCCTAAGCCCTGAACCCAAGCACCAAATCCTAAACCCTAATGAAGCAGAAATCTTCCAGATGTTGGTGCTGTCGCCTTGAACGTTCTAGATCGCATGAAAGGCCATCCCAATGACGAAGTTGGTGAGGGTACACGCAGGCTCTTAGGAATATATCAGAAAGGAACGCTGTGGGGCCGGAGGGCGTTCCACCCTCCAGAAAGGAATATCCGTGAGTATGTTTACGGCGCCTTTGAAGGTGTATGAAGGCTTGATTATGCTCCCAGTTATTGCAGGAACTAGTCTTCAAGTCAAGCTGTCAACCTCTTGTTTGTGACTTGGGATACTTGGGCATACGAGGCGTTATGCCAACTGACCGATCTCCGCCTCCCTAACCTAAAACATACCAGGCCATTCTGCCGAGCTCCGCGCAGGCGCGCCCTTTCAAACTCCAAGGTCGAGAAGTATCAATATGACAGGCATTTTCTTAGCTGAATGAGTACACTTTAAGCCTTTCTGGGATAAGATGACCTCTTTATGAAACTGAAAGTGTACATTTTTTGGGCTTGTGAACTCAGCAACTAAGTCTTAGTGGCTTCACAAAGCCATACATCGGTTCTTAGCCAGTGGGGAAGAATGCTTCATATGCTTCCGGCAAACTCCATCCCTGGCAGTTGGGAAGGCAAGCTCTCAAAACCCTACTCTAACTAACGATCAAGCCCCTGATGTCGGTTACTGCTATTATCCTGAACCCTGAACCCCGAGCCCTCAATCCTATTCTGATGGTTAAGGCCTGGGTTACGGTTACGAAGCACTGAGGCTGCGACTACTGACGCCCACTGGCTAGAGCGGCTAGAGCAGGATCATTTTCACCAAAGGCAAGTGCTGCACAATCACATACAGGCTGGCGGGCAGGCAGCGAAAGACAAGCACCACAGCTGCAGTTAGGAGTTTAGAACCCTAAATAAACCTCATAAGCCCTAAATAAACCTTATAAGCCCTCTAAACTCTCTAAACCCTAAACCTAGAGCCTTTAGGTTCAGGATTCGGGGTTAGTGATGGGCAGCTTTGCAGTGCCAGAAAGGCCTGCGTGCTAGGCAGAGACCATGCGGTATCCTCAACCCTGAGACTTTTGGAACCTTCAGAGCCCTTCAGCACCCAAACCGCAGTGGTTTTAGTTAGGGTTGACAGCGGTTTCGGGTGTATAACATTTTTACACCCGTAAACCCTAAACTAAACCGATCGCGACTTAAGTGTCGCAGGAAACATCCCTGAATGTCGACCCCTGATTGATGAAAACCCTTCGCCTTCATTAAGGTACTGTAGTGGGCATGCTACTATTCGGCATGAGGGGCTTTAAAGCCAGGTAGTCTTTAATCAGCATTACCTAAACCCCGAAAAGTAGGTAAAATAATGGCCCAAGACCCATATAAATACAAGGCGGCTATTTTACCTATTTTTGGGGTCCAGGTATACATGAATTACCACCGCTTGCGATCGCTTGTTACGGGAGACCCTGCCACGTTGCCTCCTCGGGCTGACGAGGGCTCTTCCTACAGAGGTTTAGGTTTTAGGGTGTAGGGTTTGGGGGTTTAGGGTTTAGGGTTTGGGGTTTAGGGTTTAGGGTTTAGGGGTGTTTGGGGTTTGGGAGTTTTGGATTTGGTGTTTAGGGTTTAGGGGTTTGGTGTTTAGAGTTTAGGGGTTTGGGGTTTAGGGGTTTGGGGTTTAGGGTTCGAAGAGTTTGAGTTGTGCAAAACTCGGGCCCCAACCGGGCAAGACAAGGCAACGCATAACATGGAAGCCTAAATTTACACAAGCTCCAATATTATTCCTTAGGGTTCCTGCATATACAGTTAACACCGATGTCTAATCTCTACTCCAGTCATTGTGACCCCTATATTACATTGGGTTGCACCCGACCCTATAAAGCCCCATTCCGAGTGATTAAGGCCCCGATAGTATACGACCTGAAGTCCTTAAGCCTTAGACCCTTAAACCGCAAACCCTGAACCCTTAGATACTGAAACACTATACCCCTAAGCCCTTAAACGCTAAACCCTTACCTTAAGGACGAAAAGAGCCCTAAAAGGCTTTAGGGCTCATATTACCAGATAGGGATTCATAGCACATGGGTATAGGGCCCCCTACTTTTAAGGGCTATTTGGTCCTTAAGGTAAGCACTAAACCCTAAACCCTATACCCCTGAACCCTAAACCCTTAACCCTAAAACCCCCCAAAGCCTAAATCCTAAACCCTTAAGCACTAAACCCTAAACCCTAGGTGGCTCGCACCCACGCGCTACAATGTGAACGTGGACCCGAAAAGCAGCGCTGGAAGCCCAGAATGCTGGGCTTGGGGTTTAGGGCTTAGGGTTTGGGGCTTTGAGGTTTTGGGGTTGAGGGCCCAAGTTGAGGGTGTTAGGGTTTGCGGTTTAGGGGCTTAGGGTTTAGGGTCTACCCATAGGCCCCAAAGTAGTTCCTTGTTTGGGATTGCCTTTTTAGGCTTCTAAATATAAACCATAAGAAGGAACTACTTAGGGGGCCCGGACGAAGAAAAAAACCGAGCCAAGCCAGACACAGAGGAAAAAAAAAACGGCCCTTTCTAAACCCCATCGCAGCCCTAAGACCATCTATGCCTCGGGTACAGGGCCCGGGTGTATATGATACTAGGATGATAAGGAACCCGTCACGATAGTATTGTGAACTATTTAGGCCCCTATATTATAGGGTTCAGGACCTCCAACCCCACATACGACTCCCGAAGTCAAACGGCCCGGAACTCTGGGCCAAGCCATAAAGGCCTGAAAACCGAAACCCTCATTTCAGGGGGTGTCGTACCCTTCTAAAAACCTTTGAGGGAACGCCTCTATAAAGGCATCCCCAAACCCCAAAACCCCCCAAAAAAAACCCTAAACCCTAAACCCAAGCCCCCAAAACCCCAAACCCCCAAAACTCCAAAACCCAAGGCCAAGGATCGCTGGGCAAAGTTCAGGAGAGCATTCAGAGCAGGGACGAAAGCCTTGGATCGAACTGGAAGCGATTGGGGTGGGCTCGAAGCAGACGGGTTTAGGGTTTAGGGCTTAAAGCTTATAGAGCTTAGGTTTTAGGGTTTGTTGGCCTCTCTGTGTGTGTGTGCGCGCGTGCGCTTGCTTGTGTGATTCTGGGGAGTTTAGGGTGCAGAGTTTGGGATTTGGGGACATAATGGAGACCAATGGCAACCAAGGAAAGAAACCGCACTAGGAATTCCGGGTCCAGGTATACAATATGACACATGCCCTGAGCAATATGACTGCNNGCAGTCATATTGCTCAGGGCATGTGTGAGATGCCACCCCCCTCCTCATTCTCACCAAGTCCAGACTTTGTGTCTCACAGCGTCTTTCCGGAATGCAACACTGCATGTTCTGAGTCAAGCCCTGAACTGTGTACTCCAAAGCCAAAACCTAAACAACGCTTGAACAACAGAACCCTATACTTCGACATTTCATGACTTATGCAAGAGAAATCTGCCATCAAGCATTCAGCCAAGTCACTCCCCAGCACGGCACATGAAGAACATGTAGCGTCAGGTCCGGTTCAGCCTCCACCCACATGCTTGCGGGAATTTCGAGCTTCACGCATCAATTTGAAATCAGAGCTTGCAAGCTTGGTGAAACCTTTGTGTTCCTGGGGTTGTGGGCTAGAGTATCACAGCACAACCTTATGGGGCCTGTAGCGGAATAGTATTACCCATTTATCCGACCCTCAGATGATAACCTTCGGGATGGTGCAGGGATCCTCATACGGTAACTAGGTATAAAGTTAAAAGGTATCCAAGGTATTCGCTCCTGATGGGCCACGTGTCCCTCAGCAAAACCTAACGTAGGGCCTGGGGCTCTTTCTCTTCTCTAACAACCCGCCTGCTCCTTCGCCCAGGTGGCCCTGCCCCACCCTTAGCCTAACATATCCTGCGCTCCCCAGCCCCACCCTTCCCCAGCCAACCCGGCTGTTTCTTGCCCCTTTACTGCTTTGCCTGTCCTGCACTTCCCGGCCCTACCCTTCCGCTACGGAAGCCCTGCTGCTCCTTGCCCCAAAAAAAACAAAGATGGACACACCCAAATGCAGAGACCTGCACTTCGCGGCCCTGCCGTTCTGGCTCGCCAACTCTTTACCCGAAACAAAGCAAACATGGTGTCGGATCCTTCTTGCAGTGCTCTTGTTGCAGATACTGGGCTGACAAAAAAGAGAGCAGTGCTTGTTTCAAACCGCAACCCTTGTAGCAGTGCATTTAGTGCAGACTTGTGCATGGGTCTGTCTGATTTGGGTCGGATGCTGGGCTTTGCACCACTTCTTTCCCTAAACCCAAAACCCAACACCCGCCCAAAAGAAAACACACATGATGTCAGATGCTGGGCTGAAACGTATAGAGTCTTTAACGCAACCCTTGCAGGGATCCTTCTAACAACCTTCCCTTGTAGACCCTAGACTCAAAACCCTAAGCCTAAGCCCTGAACCCTAATCAAACAGGACCTGTGAAGGGAACCCGTGCACTTCGCAACATGAGATAAAGCCTCTTCGGCGATCTGCTTCACCTGCAGTCAGAAGGTTCCTTTAAGCAGTTTAGGGGTTTAGGGTTTAGGATCTATCATGACTCCTCGAAGGGAGAAGGGGGAATCCATAGGCCGCTGCTCTAAGGGATCTTTCAGAGCTCCCTTAAGGGATCTATAAGGGTTCCTTTCAAAGGCTCTCCTTTTAAGGGATCTATCAGGGCTCCTTTAAGAGATTAGGGGATCTATAAAGGTTCAGTTAAGGGATCTACACGGGTTCTTTGGGGGTCTTTAGGGGCTCCCGTAAAGGATCCACGCTAAGGCTTCCTGTTGGGGTTCCCTGAAAGGGTTTCCTTTGAGAGATCTATAAGTGTTTAAGGGATCTAGAAGGGGTTCCTTGAAGGGATCTGCAAGGGTGAGCTCAGAGGCTCTGAACTTTCGGGACGGGCCGGGGCGCGGGGTTTCGAAGTATTGGCCTTGTTTACAGGAGTTGGCTGTAGAGTTTAGGAGTCAGGACTTCGGGTTGAGGATTTAAGGTGTAGGATTTCAGTCGGTCTCGGGCCTTCTTGTTGAAAAGGGTTTGAGGTTTAGGAGTTTGGGGTGTCCACAACGCGGTGTCGGATGTCGGAGATTCGGGCTTCAGGCTCTCAATGGGTTGGATTTGGCAGTTCTGGGTTCAACTGTCTTCGGATATAGGCAACGGGTTGAAGACTAAGAGTTCAGAGCTTCAGGGCTGCACTTAGGGCATTGAAGGGCTCCGAATTGAAGGGCTTTGGGTCCTATAGGCTTTGGGGGTCCAGGGGTAGCAGCGTGTTGAAGAGTCGCTCAAGGCAAAGCTTCGTGCGTCGGGTTAGCGACAGCATCGAGACAAGCGGCCACTGCAATCCGATCGAGCCATAGAGACTCCAAAACCATTACCCAAACCCGAACCCATGAAACCCCAAACTCAAAGCCCTAAACCCAAAACCCTAAACCGCCTAAACCCTAAATTACTCCACTTAGCCCCGAGGTCGCCCAGAGCAATCGAGCCCTAAACTCTCAGAGCCCACAGCCTTTTCGACATGGCTGTTCACAGCAATGGCGGTGATCACGCCAAGCTTTCGCGCCTGGCGCAGCCGGTAGCGGGCTTGTCAGTCGAAGCTTTCCATAGCTGGTTGGCCCTTTAAAGCCTCTGAAAAAATATTAGTAAAGAGGGTCCTCTTAAGCCCAATACAGGAAAATATAAAATAACTCAAAGGCCTACCTAGATAGGTATTGCTTGAAAGGATCTGTAGGGGCTCCTTTAAAGGGATTCAGGGGTCTATACAGGGCTCCTGTAAGGAATCTATGAAACCCTAAACCCTAAACCCGAAACTTCTTTGGGTTTAGAGCAGAGAGTCCGGACCCTAGGATCGGCCCAGCAGTCTGGCTTTGCTAGTCGCGATCGAAGCCGACTAGAGGGGGAGGGTTTACCGTTCAGGGTTTTAGGGCCTAGGCTTTACGGGAGGGGGGGATAGCCATATCCGGTCAGGGATTTGGTCTGCATGTTTTGGGGAAGCAAGCGTATGATTTAGGGTGAGAGTAACGGCACTACTGCTGTTCGTCAACAGCGGCTGTCGCTGCGCATTAGGGTCCATACTCTACGAAGCTCCGCTTCTAGAGCAACCTGCATGACCTAGTGGCATCATACAGGGCCTTCATAATCAGAATAGGTAGGGCTTTGGGGGGCTTACTGCAATTGGTTGCTATATGGGAGAACACGGGATCAAAGCTCCTGCACGCAGGTTCTTTCCTCTACACTGTTTGTCCCCAAGGAGGCTCTGCTTCGGCCGACCGATGTTTTACAGCTGCTGTGCTGGGTTTAGGCTTTAGAGTTTAGATTTTGGGGTTTAAGGTTTCGGGCTTCAAGATTTGAGACTCTATCGACACTTTTTCTCTACCGCGTCCATAGTCGACTGCGACACTCTTGGGGAGATGCCTGCTGCACGTAGCGTCGCAAGTGCTCAGCTGTGGCTTCTGGTATCTCCTTGGTTTGGTCTTGTCATGGGGCTTCCAAGCTTTGGATGTAGGGTCCCGGTGTTATAGGGCTCAGGGAGGCAATTTGCATACCCCGGGACCTACTGTTTCATTCAGGGTTCCAGTTGTTAGATTACTGTAATTGCAGCTGGCAGTGCTGTGAATGTGCTTGTATGAGGCGAAGTATTGTAAGTATTGAGTGCTTGTCCCAGTTTGAATTTCCAAATGATCGCTCCATCTGCCGCCCGGCAGAAAGAAGGTTCGATGAAGCAACAAGGGCGCCCACACCGGCCGTTGCTTCCCTATCCCGATAGGTCCTAGGAGTCTCTGGCTACACTGATACTCAGCTCCGAGTCGAGCTGAGCCTTGCTCAACTCATGAGAGATCGCAGCTTCAGAGACTGAGAGAGGCTGACACAGATGAGAGGATGGGACAAATGAGGAGGCTATGCTACACCGCTGCCGCAAGGAGTAGTGTTGTCGTGTCCCACTGGCGCTTGTGTTCATAGGTACTGATATTGAGGGTTCAGGGGCACGTTAAGTTGAGGTGGGGATCTGGGGCAAGTTTCCTGCCGCATGTCTTGACCAACATCCTGCACGACTACATGTTATGTAATGTACCATGACAATGACCTACCGTCCAAAAACCCATGCACCATGCAACTTTCTGCTTAACGACAATGCCCGGATCAAAGGCATAGATGGCTTCATATAGGAGCCACACACAGTTAAGAAATGGGGCTGCTACGACGACCCCCGCAAACGGGGTCCTAGGCCCTGACAGCAAAAGCGTTCGACTTTGAACAGAACACTTTATTCACCCCAAGGGTGCAAAGCTCTTGACGGGAACTTCCAGAATTCCGTCAACCAGGCCAACTTCGGAAAGATTCTTGAAATCGCAATCCAAGCAAATTGTGCCTCAAGTGCTTCTAGCATCGTTACCAAGCCCTAACCACAAAACACACAGTGTATCACGAGGCCATGGAAGGCTCAACCCTATCCTCAACTCTGAGCCCCACCACTTTACGGAGCAGGGGATCTAGTAAAAAGGGTTATAGTCACGAGAGTTCTTGTACGCAGTACGTACACCTGTGGCTCACTTACTTACATCCCTATGATTCTTTCGGCAATACCCCTAATATAGCGGTCTAAATAATTATCAATACTAGTTTGGGGGTTCCTTATGATAAGTACAGTATAATATACCCCAAACCCCATTCGAATTATTGAGGCCCATATATACATATGTACATATACATATGTACATATACATATATATATATATACATATATATATATATTTATTTTTATTTAGAACCCTAACCATCCCTGAAGAGAAACCCAAAACCATAAACCCTAGTGAAACCCTGAAAGAACCGTGAAAGGAACCCCAGTGAATCCACGGGGCCGACTGGTCCGGCTTCAAGTGCATGCGCGTGCCAGAGACCTAAGCTGGGAGGGCCTCTTACGGTTTAGGGTTTAGGGCTTAGGAGTTTAGGGTTTAGAGGGCCAAGTTTAGGGCTTAGGGGTTTGGGGTTTAGGGGTTTAGGGGTTTAGGGCTTCGGGGTTTAGGGTTTAGGAATTAGGGCTTGGGGGTTTAGGGTTTAGGGTTTTGGGGTTGGGGGTTTAGGGTTTACGGCTTAAGGGTTTAGGGTTTCGGGGTTATGGCTCAGCGGCTTAAAGCTAGAGTCTAGAGTGCTCCTTATTTGTGAACACAGCCATCTAGGAAGAGCCGGTGGGAGCGCAGCGAAACCTTAGTTTCGGGAGAGCCCATAAGGGGGTTAGAACTAGATTGCTTTGGGTTTAGGGTTTAGGGTTTAGGGCTTTACCCAAGATTCCTTTGGGTTTAGGGTTTAGGGTTTAGGGTTTACCTGAGATTCCTTTGGGGTCCAAAGCCCTGCGTAGCTCGGTAACTAGGTGTAGGATAGTAGGACTCAAAGGGTCCATGTACCATTATAGCAAGCTCTTAGCAGGTATCTGGGCCCCAAAGGTACACACTACACTGTTACTTGGACCCTTTGGGGTATTCTGTAGACTTAGGCCCTAAACTCGAATAGCAAGACCAAGAAGCCTGTCAGCCCTGAAAACACTCCCGAAGCTTTGGGCCCTTGTCGTTCAGGTTTGAAACCCTAAACCCCTAAGCCTAAACCCTAAACCCCTAACCCCTAAACCCCTAAAGCCTTAAACCCTTAATCCCTAAAGCCCTAAACCCCTAAACCCTAACCCCTAAACCCCTAACCCTTAAACCCTAAACCCTTAAACCCTAAACCCTAAACCCCTAAACCCCTAAACCCTAAAAACCCTTAACTTCTAAAGCCCTAAATAAACCCTAAACCCCAAGCCCGAACTCTGAGGCCTCAAAAGCGCATGTAAACCCTCAAACCCAAGCAAAAAACAGAAACTCTCAACTACTGAGCCAGCTGCAATGCGCGAAAATTGAAAGTCTTGCTCATGCCTTCCAGTGATCAGGGCCCTAAACCCTGTACCCTAAACCCTGGCTCTTTGAGGGCTGAAACTGGTAGTAAGGCCTACGAGTTGGGCCTCTAGAGGCTGAGGATTAAGGAGGGTTTTGTTAAAAACAAAAAAGTTCAAGTGTAAGGGTGCAGCATGTCTGGTTCAGGAGCATGTCTGGTTCAGGGGCTAGGGCTCAATAAGGCTTAGGGTTTAGGGGCTTTTCAGGCTCAGGGTCTGTGACAGTGAGCCGTGCCCCCCGCCCCCCCCGTTCTTCACGGGCACAACATATGAAGATCTTGGTCCTACTCTTTGCCAATCCTCCCTAAAGGGTTCCGCTAGCGGATCTATTGGGCGCGCTTAACTAAAGGCTCCTTGAATCTACTATAGGGTGTAGGGTTTCAGGGGGGTTCCCTTCTAAGGGCTCTTTCAAGGGATCTATACGATAGGGCTCCGTTAGGACTCGACTGGTCCCTCTGACACTTCACCCCCAAAAGAAGGGACAATGCCCGGGTTTGAGACTCTTCGCAATCAGAGCCCAAAGAGTTCAACATCCGGCGCATGAGGGCTACCCCTTATAGACACCAAATCAATGATAGTTACGGGCAAATTGATTGCGGGTAGTGTTACATCCATCTTAACTAAGCGGTAGTGGCCTTCGGTGGGATATGGGGCCTGGCTGGATGCTTGCCGTCTTAGGCAATACTGGCTGTGTACTTGTTAGGCATGGTTCCATGTAGTGAGAATTGGTTTGGGACGCACGAGCTTATATCTAAAACGCGAAGCTGAGGAATCGTATTGGCAATGATTTAGGCCACTATAAGATGATCTCTGAGACGGGCACGACTGAAGGCAATATTTTGTATGTCAACTTAGGAGTCTTCCCTAGTTGTCAGATCCACAAACCTTAGAAGCAAGGAGCCCACATACCTGTCGTAGCAGGAGTAGTCAACGTCGCAGTAATGGCAGTCACAGTAAACGTTGCAATAGTATTTCGGAGTGGTAATACTTTGGTGCAAACACTCGTGCTGTAGTGCTAGCATTAGGCACTGCAGCAGCAGGACTACAAACACCTATACAATGGGGTCACCAAGGCCTCGACAACCGCATGCTGTACCCTTGCTTCGTGACAATGGTAACCTGGTAGCACATAGACCCAATGCCGAACCAGGGAAATTCTCGACTGACTCAGAGAAAAGCACAATATAGTCACAACGATCCCGATGTGCTATGGCACTAGCATCCGTACTTCGATGTCAAGAGCTCTGTGCTTGTATCATGCCTCATCTGCTCTCTCCATTTCACATCTTCCTCGTTCTCCGTCTCCTGGGCGTCTTGTGCAGGCTTCCCCGACACTTTGCACGCAAGGTTCTACCGAATTGTTCGAGGTTACTGTGGAGCTCGTGACACGAAGCGACATCACAAAGGTTAAAACTTCACGAGCCGAGGGCCCTGAGCCCTCCTCACCTTTTTTAAGCCGACACCGCACAGACTCGCAAATTGAGACTGAACATATTCACCATGGAATCCTAAACCCTCAGCCATACACCCATGACCCTAGATCACAGCAAACGGTTCGGGATGGATGCCTGCAGCCCCAGACCCCCCCTGAAGCGGCGACCGAAGGGAACTGAACATGTCTTGAGAAAGAACCATGACTCAACAATTAGATTCAGATCCTTATCATGACGGTGTTTGGCGAACGGTCATCAGATATGCAATAAGACAGAAACATACAGAAACAAGATCAATCTTGGCCTCGAATGCGTGGAGTAAAGGAAGGTTTTTCGGCCCGTCAGTATAGGAATCATTAGGGTGAACATCAGCAATATGCGTCCTGTCAGCACAAGCCGACACATGACATGCGGCGATTGCCGTATCCGCAAACCCTACACCTTAAAGAGCGCAAACCCTGATCTGGCCTATAGCGCCGAACCTTCCAGATCTGTGACAGGTGCTGCCTTGTCATTTTTCGCCATTTCTTCTGGTTGACTGTAACCCCTCACAAGATCATCCCAAACAGGCGAAGTAACAGCAGCAGGGCGTAGTGGCCTTTTCGTCGAATAGTTCTTCTCATCAAAGCAGTAAGAAGCCCTAGACGCCAGTTCCTCCGCCGACAACATTTCGGCCACAGTATCATCTCCGGATACCTCCACGACGTCCGCCAACCGATGGTTGGCTTTAATTCCTTGTGCAGAAGCCGAGCGGCCGAAAGAGGCTCCGCTCCGAACAAAAGCCAAAATCCCGCAGAGCTTCATGGCACTAAACCGAAACAGAGCAGCACACAGATCGACCGTCAAGGGGCCTGTCCTCTTAGAGCTGTGCTCCCCCTCAAAGAGGGTTCAAAGGAGGGTTCCCCCGGAAAGTCTGTACTGAGCTCCGGCTGGCGCAGACCGGAGCTGCCACGGTTCGGCCTTGTCATTCCACCCACCAGGCAAGTTGCACAGCTTCCGAAGCACTCCGGGGAGTCAACCTTGTCAAAATGCTGCAAGTCGACCAGTACAGCGCTTTGCGCACCTCCTCTGCTCCCAAGTCTAACCATGTCTCCCGGATGAAGGACATCTAGTGCGAGGCTATTGGGTTTCCAACCTTTTGGGCTTCTACAGTAGGAGCAGCAGCAAGACAACTGACACTCACAACTACATGAACCTTGCATACCAATAACCCGTATGTAGTTGTACATTGATGCGGTACTGTGGCCCCGCAGGTGTGAAGCAGAGCATACGAAAGATCAGGATGCTCGCTTTAATCCTTCACCCGATGTCCTGAAATCCCCAAACCCTAAACCTGGAAGCCCCAAACCCTAAACCCCCAAGCCCTAAACCCTAAAACCCTAAACCCGGAAGCCCCTAAACCTTAAAACATAAGTCCTCGCGGTCGAAAAGCCTGAATCGTGAAGTTCATGAACCTGAACCTGACGAACTAGATCCTGAAACATAACACCCTCTGGGTTTAGTGTTTGGGATTTAGGGTTTAGGGTTTGGGATTTAGGGTTAAGGGTTTAGGGTTTAGGGTTTGGGGTTTGGGGTTTAGGGTTTGGGGTTTAGGGTTTAAGGTTATATATGACCCTATGACCCTCTTACAGTAGAAGCCAGGATGTTGGAACATCATTGTCCTCATGCTCTTAAAGTAATTTATGGTGCATCCTAGCAGGTCCTAGCACTGATCATCCTTAATCCATATTCCAACTTTCTGGGGTTCACCATAGAAGTACCAGCCCATAGGAGCCCAGTGCTTTTGGGGGCTTCAGGGTTTAATGTTTACCTGTAACCGCAAAGACAGACCTTTTTAAGGAACTATATATGGAAGCCAAAATAAGGAACCCTAAAAAGGTAGGTCTTTTCGGTTACAGGAAGGGCTTTAGGGCTGTAGGGCCTGCAGGAGTTTGGGTTTAGGGTTTGGTTAGGGTTCAAGGCTTAGAACCATCTACAGCAGGGGATCATTTCTAATTACTGGTCTCCCCAGACAACGAAAACAACATCTCACCACTATTTACCGTAAAGGGATCTCAATATTATATACCCATATTTCGTACAAACCCCATCAACCCCTAATGCCGTATAGCACCCTCAGAAACATCCTACGAAACTGGGCTCTTAGAAGGGCTTCTTACGATCCCGAGATCCCTGTAAACCCTACTTTGGGACGCCCTGAACCCTAAACCCCAAAACCCCAAAACCCCTGAACTCCTAAACCCCTAAACCCTAAACTCTGAACCTGCTCTGCATCCCAGCCACAGCTTCGCTCTCGTCCATAGAGTTCAGAGATCCCACGGAACTGGCGATGGATGCCTGCGCGGGGCTGTTTTTTTGGGTCTCGGCACTGGGTTTTGGTTGTTAAAAACGCATGAGGTTTAGGCGATAGGGCTTAGGGCTGTGTTGGAATAAGGATCCTTTCCATGGGGTCTGTAGAAAGGGCTTCGGGATCTCGGGGCTTCGGGCTTGGGACTCTTTTGGTTTTGGGGTGCTTGGATGGGTGTGGAGTTTAGGGGCTTGTGGCGGGCGTTCAGGGTTCGGGGTCTGGGGGTTCAGGATTTTGGGGTTTAGGTGTTTTGCGGGTTTCGGATTTTGGCGTGGAGGCTTTGGTTAAAATGGATCCCAGGCTGGGGGCCCAGGAATTCCAGCGGTTTAGGTTCAGACATGTGGGGCCTAGACACGGGTTGAAAGAGGACTTTGGGGAAATCCGTATGAAGTGCCCTGGATCCCCTAAACCCCTACCCAAACCCTAAACCCTAAACCCTTGACCCTAAACCCTAAACCCTAAACCCTCCAAACCTTCAAGGGGTCGAGGACGAGGGCCTGGGTGGTAGAGCTGTGGAGCTCTGCTTGCAGTTTGGCGGGTACCCCGTCAAGATAGGGAGCGTCAACAATTGGAATACGTGTTTCTTTATTGAGTGTGTGTGTGTGGGGTATCTTATACCGGGGATACTATGGATATATATATATATATATATGATACATATAAAACTATATATATATACATAGACATATACACCCACACACATATCTGCATGTATATATCTAGGATCCCTCAACGATGGTAGTAGTAATACAGATCTTGACTCCTACACTCCCCAGCAATAGGTCCAAGGTTACCGATCCGAGTACCCGGTTTAGGGTTTAGGGTTTACGGGCTGGCTACTTCTTAGTAGCAGGTCGCACTCAGTGATGCTTGCGGTCTCTGTACCCATCTAGCATAGACCCGAAAGTACTACCTCAGGGAGGTAAGCTCACTAAGGCCTATAACCCGGAACTCCGAACTCTAAGAAGGACATGAGCTCCGTCAGATTTCGGGGGTGTAGGGTACACTAGGATGTATAGGAATGTGGAGTGTCAGGGTTTAGGGGCTTCAGGGTTAGGCGTTTTGGGTTCAACCCGATGTTGGAGAGATCTCGAAGCCAGCTGTAGTGCTGAAGCCTCAACAGGTGCTAGTTAGCATGAGTCCTATTGAACCTCGATGTTGGATCATGATGGCAAAAGCAGCCCCAACAAACCTGGCTTAAAATGCCAAGGCCCTTTTGGCAGTCTCTGCTCACCCCTACATCCCCTCAACAATCCCCGTGTCTGATATCCGCAGAGCTGGCTCATGCAAATGCAGCTCGAAATATCGAGCTTAGAGGAATGTTGCCAAGCCAAAATGCTACAACAGGCGTGAATGGACCATAAACTGGCGTGCAATCTTCCGCCTTGCTGGCAAATCTTTGCATGTCCTCTGCCTGCGAGCAAGGACCAACAGAGAAAACACGTCAACTCAGTAATTGGTCAGTGTAGGCTGGAAGGATTTTGGCTTAGTTGCCGCATGGCTTAGTGCACGATTGAGGGTTTGGGTTCATGCGGTGCGTAAAAAGTCAAGTTGAAGGGAAACTTCAAATTACGGGGTTGGTAGCGAAGGTGCCCTTTTCTACATGTAACAGTAGCAAGGAAAGCCCAAATGAAACGGCTAGGAGGGTGCTGCTAGGGGATCTTCAATGCTACAACCTAGGATCTACAATGACTCTGCAGGAATCCAGATTTGAAGATGCAGGTATGAAGCAAAACGATGCTCTGCCAGCCACGACGGAGGCCGCCCTCGTGCAGCCTGCATCGCCATCATCATGAAAGGTAATATCAGTTGTTCCAGGTCTTCTGACCCTTGCGTCAGACTTTGCTTCCACCGCTTAGTGGGGCACTTTTTGACAAAAGCTGTCCTCGTCAGAGACGAACTCCTCCATCAGCGAGTTGAGTTCCGGGTATTTCTGGAAAGGCTTCTTCAACAGACTCGTGCTTGCGTGCGCCGCGTCTCGCCCAACCAACTTCACAGTGGGCACGAATCCAGTGATTTCTTTCTGTTGCCCAACTGCTCCGATGCCAACTGAGTCAGTCACCGCCCCAAACCCTAAACCCTATCGCGCTGACCGCAAGCTTTAGCCTTCTCGTCACGACCAGGTCTAGGTTCAGAGCCGTCAAACCCTGTACTAAACCTACATACCCTACTAAAAACCTACTAACACTCCAGGTCCATATCGGAACCCTAGACCCTCAGCTCGAACCCTCGAGCCCCACACCCTGCACTGCACGGAAGCTTCTCCGCAATCCTCCCTGAGCCCTAAGCCCTATAAGCCTATAACCATAAGTGGAGCTGCGCCCATGGCTTATGGCTCCTGGGCTTCGGGGTTTATAAAGCGGCCCCTCGGGGTGAGACTAGGGCTTGGGCTTGTTATAATGGGTTTAGGGTTGCATGAAGATTTGTTTTTGCACCGGTTGGTATAGAGGCCTGATTCGAATAGGTTTTGGGGCATATCGTGGAACAGTAAGAAAATATACATACATACATACATACATACATACATACATACGTATGTATGGCAGGGATGACTGCTACTAGTTATTCGGGCAGCTTCGGCCTTGAGCTACGGTTCCTACGATGGCCTGCAGTATTTGTGAAGAAGATGTATAGTATAGGTGTAGAACGAGTGCAGTCCTGGTTCCGGACTGTGATTCGTCTCCTCAAGATAATGGTACGCTACAACGCTCTGTCCTATAATCCTGCTCTGGGGGACGCCAATGTAAAAGGGTAACCAGGGAATTCTGGGGGTCCTAGGAATGTTTGGCTGGGCACAAGCCAAAAATTGAAATCTCAGATGACGGACTAGCCTTTGGGTTATCTCTGGTTTTCCAAAACCGTCGAGTCTGCAGCGCATCACTCCGAAAGCCCAGCGAAGATTGATGATCTGCTCTACCCCAAAAAGCGACCTGTCGCGAATTGCATGCGTTACACTGAGGGTCTCTTCACCCAGGTGCTTCAGATACTCGAGCAGTCTGCGGCGGCCTGTATGCACGCCCTTCGAACGCAGCCTCATACCAGATGTGGTGTATGGGGCCTAGAAACCGTAAAATTCGATCAACTCTAACTCAACCTGCTTTGGGATCACTTAGCTATAACTAAGACTCTATCATAACAAAGTACGTAAACAAATGTACGGCGCTGTAGGGTTTAGGTAGGGGGATCGAAGCAAGAGTCCAGACCCAGAACATTACTTTAAAACTGTACTCAGGAGCTGATAAACGATTTAAGGAAGCATACTCCACCACCCACCCCCCCTTCCCTTTTAAGGGTCCTTACGGCTACTTCCTCCCTGGCCGTTCGACAGCATTCAAAACCTAGAACCCTAAACCCCAAGCCATTCACTGAATTTAACCCATTTAACCCATTTAACCCATTTAACCC
>CAJNJA010076008.1:225-21537 GCA_905231915.1 Symbiodinium necroappetens
GTATGTGTGTATGTATGTGTGTCTGTCTGTCTGTCTGTCTGTCTGTCTGTCTGTAAGTAAGTAGGTAGGTAGGTAGGTAGGTAGGTAGGTAGGTAGGTAAGCAGGTAGGTCAGCAGGTAGGTAAGCAAGTAGGTAGGCGGAGAAGGAAGGAAGGTAGGTAGGTAGGTAGGTAGGTAAGTTGGTAGGTAGGTAGGTAGGTAGGTAGGTAGGTAGGTAGGCAGGCCGGCAGGTAGGTAGGTAGGTAGGTAGGTAGGTTAGGTAGGTAGGTAGGTAGGTAGGTAGGTAATGTATGAATGTTGTGTAGTTATGTATGTATGTATGTATGTATGTATGTATCTATGTATGTATGTCTGTCTGTCTGTCTGTCTGCCTGCCTGCCTGTCTGTCTGTCTGTCTGTCTGTCTGTCCGTCTGTCTGTTTGTCTGTCTGTCTGCATGTATATGGATGTATGTGGATGTATGTGTATGTATGTGTATGTGTATGTATGTGTATGTATGTGTATGCATGTGTATGCATGTGTATGTATGTGCATGTATGTGTATGTATGTATGTTTGTCTATGTATATATATATATGTATGTTTGTATGCGCGCATGCATGCATGCAGTGTATGTATGTACGCACGTAGGCATGTATGTATGTAGGTAGGTAGGTAGGTAGGTAGGTAGGTAGGTAGGTAGCTGGGTAGGTAGGTATGTATGTACGTAGGGCTTGGGCGTGCGTCTCGTCTAGGGCCAGGATGCCAGGATGCTAGATGTCAGAATGGTGCGGCCTGAACCTACAGTCTAGAACTTCTTTGGTCGAGTCGAACTTGGATCTCTGTCCCGAGCACGGGGACTTTAAAATAACTTCGCCTAAACCCCAACAACCCTCCAACAGAACCCAAAACCAATGAGCCAGCACATAGCAGAGCCACGGGCGGCACTGCCATGCCCAGAAAGATTATGTTCTGGGGGCGGATCACAACAATACCGCGCCTGGCGAGAGGCGAGTGCAGTCGACGGAGTGAACATGAGCTCAGACCAAAGTTTCTGGTCCAAGCGGTTAGCAGGGGAGGGGCGTCCAGGTGGTGTGTACATATGTAGGTACAATCTCACTCGTCCAAACTCGAAAACTGTCTCCGACAACTTGCTGTCTGCCTTCAGAGCTGAATCTCATTCCAAATTCAACAACACATAACCCACACACCTGCGACCACGAAGTTAAAGCCATTAGCTGTGGTTCCACCCTCTCTTCGCTGCCGGCCTTGGGACACAACTCACTGTTTGCTGCATCGACGTGCTTGGGTGTGGCGGCCTGGCGTTGGAAGCTATCGAGCAAGATATACGAACCTTATTTAGGAAATCCTGGGTCTTTATTAAGCTTTAAGGTTCTGTACATGAACCGTAATCTTTAGGGGCTGTAGGGCCATGGATTTTTATTGGGGCTCTGTATATGAATCCTGGTATTTTGGGGTCATAGGGCCAGGGTGTCGTAATTTTGGACCCAGGGTTTCTGAGATTCGGGAGGGAGGGTACGACTGAAGCCGACAACAAAGCCAGATCGAGCAGAGAGCGTCAGAACATAGAAGACCGTAACTTACGCTTTTGGGATCCGGATCCTGAGACCCCGAAGTGTATCGGACCCAAAACCTATATCCCCGAACACTGAACCCTTTCAGCTCCCTTAACTAATTCTCGGACCACGACCCTTTCTAGAACCCTTCAGAAAAGCCCTAAATCCTAAACCCTACGCCCTAAACCCTAAACCTGAACTGTAAGCCCTACGGCCCGACGGCCACAGGGAAGCTCCCAAAGCCCGATCCAGCAGAAAACCCGAAAGTAACCAGAGAGATCCCAAGGTCATCAGAGGTTTAGGACTCAGAGCAGGGCTTAGGGTTCAGGGTGCAGGGGTTTAGGGGTTTAGGGTCGGTTTAGGGTAAGGGTTTAAGGTTAGGGTTTAGGCTGGGTAGTTAGGATTGAGGGAGGATTGGGCTTAGAGTTAGGGTTTAGGCTTGGCATTAAGATTTAGGGTTGTGGGCTTAGGGTTCCGAGGGAACTGGCTCCTGCTGTGGGGCCGACTGAGAAATAGTGCTTACTTTGGGCTATGTGTAGGTGCCAGAGTATTTAGGTTTCTTGGGTTCAGCGCAGCAGTAAGTGCGGAGTTGCCCTAAACCCTAAACCCGAAAACTTTAAGCCCTCTACCTGGACCCTTCGGACCATAATTCCCCACACCTGAGGCCTTGTCCCTAAGCCCTAAACCCTAAAGCCTAAACCCCAAACCCTAAAAGCAAGCTAGAACCCAAAGCTCCCAAAAAACAGGGCTGAGCCTCCTCCTCGATCCTGCTAGACAGCATGAATCCTAGGCAACCTTCCATGATCTGTCCTAGAACGTAGGGTTAAGGGTTTGGTATAGGCCCTATATACAAAAACCAAAGGGGGATCGTATCACTGATTCTTCGGGCCTCTATACTTACGGTATCGGGCATAAACCCTAAACCCTAAGCCCTAAACCCTAAAACCCCCTAAACCCTAAGGTTTACGCGGCCGCATGAAGAACTCCACAGGTCGAAAAACCTGCTCCGCCAACCCAACAAGTCAAGTCATCGTGCTTAGGGATTGAGATCACTATACTGGCTTTCCAGTTAAGGTTTAGGGTTTAGGGTTTAGGGTTGGGGTTTCGGGGTTCAAGGGGTGTGGGTTCTGTATCGGTGTTTGCAGGGTCTTAGTCCCAGAATGGCGTATCACGACCCCTACTAAACCAGGGCTCTGGATCCCCTCGACATCCCCAAAATTCTCTCAAAGTTTTAGCCTATTATTATAGATACAGATATAGCATAATTCTGCTATGAACCTCCAAGGAATTACAATTGATATTACTCAGGTGCCCCTCTCTCTATCTACATTGTGTGTAGAGAGAGAGAGAGACAGAGAGAGAGAGAGAGAGAGATATATATATATATACACACACAAATGTGTTTTGCTTCTGTGTCGAAATTTGTACTTTGTTCTTGCACTTTTGTTTGTTTGGCCGACCGCCTCAGCCTCGGGCGCTTCCTTGGCGTCGGCCACGGGCGGCGCACGAGGTGTTCGCTCCTTTTGGGGGAGCGTTCGTCGTTGAGGAAGTGTAGGTGTGGGGTTTTCAATTAAAGGTTGGGATGTTTCGGGCCGTAGCATTTCAACGCACAGCTCTAGAAACCTTACACCGCAACCCTCCTTTAACTGAAAACATTCTTGCGCTTAGCCTAGAAGGTATTAACACATGTGGCTGTGCTGGGGTTTCTTGAGTTAGGGAGTTCAGCATGGTCCGAGTGTTGGGGTTCACGCTGGTCCAACCCATGACGATATGTTTTCTTTCATTGCGATGACGGGACGGGATGCAGCATTTACCCGAGACGTGGCATCCCCACTGACAGAACGGCATGTCTGCTAGTCAGCTGACCTATGAAGCTGCATGGCATAAGCCAAGATGAGGAATCACAGCCGGAGAAGATTGAATGTCTGAAACCTTGAGGGGAGCAGTGCAGCGACTCGTACTGTGACCTGCTGCCGTCCATCTAACAGGATCATGCCCGAATGCAACAATCATCTACCAGCACACATCCAATGACATGGTACTTAACAAAGTCGCGATAAAAGGACCAGCGCACTGTGTCATGATAAGTCAAGGTATAGATCAACGGGCAACAACACCGTGATCTAGAACGAATATAAGACAGAAGCTGTTTGGAAATATTATTCGAAGTAAACCGAGCACTGATACTCGAGTTGGATAAGCTATGAAGAAGGCCCGAACCCCAACCCTAAACCGCCTAAACCCGAAACCTGAAACCCTAAAGCCTAAACCCCAAGCCCCAATGCTTCAAGCAACCTTACCCTAACCCACCAGGTACCTACTATATAAGGCCTTCAGGGCTCTAGTACCCTATATAGTAGGTACCTGGGGGGTTAGGGTTAAACCCGTGCAGCACTTGGGGCCTGAGCTGCGCCAGTCGCATGCTCTGGCTCGACCTCTTCGCCTCCGCTGGGTGCAAAGATGCTCGTGATGCTTGGGATCTCCATAGCCCTAAGGGTTCATGTACCCAAATATCTTACAGGGCTTTTTAAAGTACTGCCTAAATAGGTACCTTTGGGGCCAAAGTATATATGATTTGGGTACATGGACCCTTCGGGTAGCCACAACTACAGTTTTGGGATTACGGTTACTGCGCTTAGTGTCTAAAGCTTGGGGTTTAGTGGGTTTGAGTCTTAAGTGCAATGGTGCTGAAACTTAAAAACTCACAAAAAAAGATCAGAACAAACACTCGAACCCGAGCCGACAACCTTGAACCAATGCAGCAACATCTGGTTTCTAGGAAGTCTGGCTGAAGGGGACTGTGGTTTGTGACTTCGGGCATAGGGGTCTGAGGCTCAGGATGTATAGGTGTCGGATTTGGGACTCAAGGGCACGGGGTCAAGGATTCAGGAATGCAGGTATCTGGGCTTGAGGGTCTCGAATGCAGGCATGTGGGTTTGAGGGTCTCGTGTTCGGCCGTCCTTTTCAAGGTTTGTTGTCGCCTGATCCTTTCGCAGGCTGCCTTGGCTGAAAGCCGTGAGCACAGCCTGAGGTTCGAGCTTGAATGTTAGACCACCCTAAGCAGCCTAAGGGTTTAGGGTTTAGGGGGTCCATGTGCCCAAATAGTATATACTTTGGCCTTAAAGTAGCCCTGTAATTATAGGTACCTGGGCCAAAGTATATACTATAAAATTTGCGTACATGGACCCGTAATTCTAAGGCTAGCCATGCTCGAACCAAGAAATCACCGAAGTGTGTTAACAATCCCTGCGTACCAAAGCAAACAGATTTGGGGGCGTGCCCCTCGTTCGTGGGTAAAGGATTAGGTTAGGCGCCTGGCGTGCAGCATCTAGTGCCTATAGGCTAAGGGCTGTCCACCCCGCTTGCCCAAAGCCGCCTACAGCTTCCAAGTATAACTTCCGAGAGACAGGAACAGAATTTGTAAGTACACGTGGAGCTTTCTCGGGGCTGTCAGAGAACAGCTTGCTAAGCAGCTGGTTTACAACCCTCATCTCCTGAATCATAAGGGCACCCCGTATCCTACTCCCTGGTCCTGATAGTATGGGTGGACCCAGAAACTAAGTAGTGCCATACATACTGGGGGGACCTAGAATTCCAAAAAAAAACCTACAAAACCTTCATAGGACCCTATTAAGAAACCTAAATTTCAAGAAAAAAATACCGGGTCCATTGCCCCCCAATGCGTCCGAGAGCCTTGACGGGTTAAGTCCTGTGCCGAAGGGATGGATATTTAGGGTTTGGGGCTTGGGGTTTATGGGAGATGCTGCCAGCCTAGGTAGGCTTCGAATTTATCTGAGGATTCTTTTTGTTTCTTAACCCCTCAAACCCTAAACCCTAGATTGGGTTTAGGGCTGCGGGGTGAGGGCTTTTTAAAGGATGTTGGGTAGGACGTAGGGCTTAGGGTGTTTACGGCGCAAGGACTCGAAGCGCATAGTCTCACCTTCCTTCCTTCCTTCCTTCCTTCCTTCCTTTCTTCCGTTCTTTCTTCCTTGCTTTTTTTTTTCAGTTCGTTCTTCCTTCCTTCCTTCCTTCCTTCCTTCCTTCCTTCCTTCCGTTCCTTTGGGTGGTTTCGAAGCACAAAGAAAATGCAGAAAACCACAAGCAACGGGCAAACACAACAACAACAGAAAGCAGAAGCACTAGCACACAGAACAACAGAAAAACATCAGATAATTCGGATTCCGTCCAGGTATTCTTCGGGATTCAGCAGATAGTGGGTACGTCATACCATGAATATATACGCGGCAGGAGGGGATGCTATCACTCATTGTTCCAATCCCTACAGTAGATGGCCTTATGCTCGTCGTCGTTGAAAATGCTTCGACGTCCAGTAACTTATGCTCGTAGGGGGTTGGGGGAGAACCTCGCTTCCAGATGAAGGGCGGGTGCGGGGCTGCTGCAGAGCAGTTCAAGCGAATCAAGCTCATGTCCCAAGCCTTCCGGTATATACCCAGGCTTAGCTGCAAGACTGTTTGGTGTTCAACCCAACCAGTGTCGAACGTGTAATTGAAGCTGAATGGGTGTACTCGATTTTGGGCTTACGAGACAAACGGCAAAAGGTGCTGCATCGCGGCGGCATTCAGTGGATGGGGTGTGCCACGGATTTGTATTATCGAGCAGCTTGGGTTCAAGACTGTCCACGACGCGATGCCCGAGATGATGCTTAGCAGCGCAAATCACACCAACGAATTCATCCAAAGCCCTGCTTTCTTCGGGGTATCATGAAAACTCCACGGTGAGCCCTCAACATTCTGTTCGTCGGGACGTAACATAAGAACCAGTGCTGAAACGTGACATAGTACTACATAATACGACATGAACACTACATAAAGGTCGAAACGGCTGTCTCTTTCGGTTGAAACATGAAGTCCTACACAAACACCTAAAACCATGTCTCTTACGATTAGAAACTTGAACCCTATGCAAAACCCTGTTCAAAAGGACTAGGCTTAGCGGGCGCCCTGGCAGAGCCTGTGCCGGTTCGACCACCAGCAAGGCATCTTTGGCTCCCGCAGTGATGGTCGGCATGTGCCTGGCTCTTGGGCCAAGGGTACTTAGGTCGAGGGCTGCGGGGTCACATTCGAGAGTTTCGGAGTTAAGGTGCTTAGTTGAAGGACTTTGGGTTTACTTTGGGGGTTGGGGCCTACATAGAGGACTTTGGAGTCGATTGTAGGCTTTAGGCTTTGGGGTTTCGGGCTTCTGGCTGAGAGTTGTGGGTTAGTACAAGTTTCAGGGACCACAGTTGATTTCATTCCTTCATCCTTTTATTCATTCACTCATCCATCCGTTCATTCGTCCATTCATTCATTCGCTTGTTCCATTCCGTTCCACTCCATTCCATTCCAACTCTTTCCATTCCATGCCACTCCATTCCATTCCATTCCATCTCATTCCATTTCACTCCATTTCATTTCATTTCATGTAATTTCTTTCATTTCGTTCATTTCATGTATGCATCCATTCATTCATTGGTTCTACAGCCGTACAAGAAGTGCATCGCCTGCTCCCTCACAAAATCACATGAAGGATTCTCGCGAAATTAGACATCTACTACTAGTACGAGCCGGATATACACCCATAAGCACATGTCCAAGAAAACAATCCAGTTAGGCAGCACATACACACACACACACTTGCATTGAAACCGCACCTAGAAAATCATACCCTACCCATTTTTCGGGGTACCTGGTTCTATGGTTAGGATCTGTTATATAGGAAAGTAAGTACCACAAACAAGGGGTAGGGGATGACCCTATAGGTAACCTGAACCCTCTGGTTCTACTTGTTAACGATCGGCAATCAGCCTCCGCAGCTGTTCGAGGACGACTTGATCCGTCGCCCCGGAGAGGTCAGGAACGTGCTCCTTGATGCAGCAGCCTCGCGTCTGTGGAAGCAGTCATCAAAAAAAAACACCTAAGCCCTAAACCCTAAACTCCTAAACCAACAAAAGCCTTTTTTAGGCACCGTCTCAAAGCGGCCAAGTTGCTGACTATGTTTCTGCGGCATGCTGGTCGCTGTTCGGTACATGGTTATAACACGAATTGGCAGCTTTGGCTTTGGGGAGATTTTGGATATCCTGACTTCTGTTGCACCGCCGATCACAGAAAAAGGCTTCACAAGGTATGCTGAAGGCTTTGGGCTCCCAGAAATTTTTTACTGCAATCAGGGAGCAAGACGGGAATGGTTGCCGATTCCGAGCTTGAAACCCTCGCACCCGACCCTGGTATCCTAAACCTACCGTTGCTATAAGCTCCAAACTCAACCTCTGGAAATGTCAATCAGACATCTAGCCCACGCTGAACCTTACAGCTTATGTTGCGTCCTCCACCGCAACAAGTTCAAGGCCCTTGGGCATGCTATGGTAAATTGTAAGAACGCATGGGCTCTGTAGAAGCGGCGACTACTACCAATTACCCAGACCCCGACATTAGCATGCCTGGCTGTCGAAGGCCATGTGGTGCTGCTGCAGCTACGGCTTTGCAGCAGGGGTAGACCAGCATTCCTTCATTGAGGACCTTGGTCTTTAGGATTCCGGGATGGCCGGGATCCTCAAGGTGCATCTAAGGTCTGGAACTTGGGGCTTAGGTTTAGTGGTGACAAGACTTGTGACTCCTATGAGGCTAACTTAGCAGCTTATGATCCGACTACAGCTCTCTCGATTCGGGTTAGTACCTCTCAAAGTCACGATCCCATTGCAAAACTGCTAAACCCTAAACCGTAATAAACCCTAAAACCGTAAACCCCTAAACCCTAAACCTGTTCTTAATGCGGCAGCTTACAGTTTGGGAACCCGAAAGGAGCCCTAGTTTTGACAACCAAGCAACTGAGTTCAGCGGTGGTCAAGGTATAGCAGCAATTAGGAAATGAGAGCTACCTCGAAGCTCCGAGCAGGGCCCTGTCAAAGAGAAGGGCGTAGGATTTAAGGCTAGGGCGGTACGGCAAAACAGGCAGCGCAACCGAAATGGCTGACAACGCGGTCTACTAAAGCCTGAACACTGGGGCTGTCCTAACCCCTCCAGTTCTAAGTCCCGACAGCTCTGCAAGCCATGAAACTGAACAACAAAAAGCAATAAATGTAACCCCGAACCTGGACCCCACATAAACCCTACACCCTAAACTCTAAATCCCAAACACCACAATACAAGCCCGTCAGCTGGCAAAGCGGCTGGTTCATGTGGATGGTACCGGCAATCAGCAAGCTCAAGGCCTTTGGGCTCTGTACAATCCCAAAGCAAAATCGTTTAGGGATTAGGGGTTTAGGGGTTTTTGAGGGTTTAGGGGTTTAGGGTTGAGGGTTTACTTATTTTGGGGTTTAGAGGTTTAGGGTTGCGGGTTTAGGAGTTTAGGGTTTAGGGGTTTACGGTTTAGTGGTTTAGGGTTGAGGCTTCCGCAGCTCTGACGTTGAAGTTTCTTTTCGAAGCTATCTTCAAGACTAAACCCCGCCCGCCCATAGAATCCCCTCACATTAGTTAGGAAAACACGACCTTAATCCATAAATCGATCGAGGCCACGGACCTTTATCCATAATTCGGTCGAGGCCCCGACCTTAATCCATAATTCGATCGGGGCCCCGGCATCCTTAATCCATAAATCCCAATAAAGTTTAAATGTATAAGGTAGAGAGGGTTTAGGGGTGTACGGTTTAGGGGTTTAGGGTTTAGGGGTTTCGGGGTTTAGGGGTTTAGGGTTTAGGAGTTTAGGGTTTAGGGGTCTAGGGTCAATATAGGCGTTTAGAGGTCTAGGGCTGAGGGTTTAGGGGGGTTAGGGTTTGGGGGTTTAGGGTTGAGGGGTTCAGGGTTGAGGGTTGAGGGGTTTAGGGTTTTAGGTTTAGGGGTTTAGGATGTTGGGTCTAGGGGCCACAATTGGAAGAGGGTTTTGGATCATACTGTGGTAGAGGCCGTGACAATACGTCAAGGAACCCGAAGGAAGAGTACCAAAGGAATAGCATGAGTAAGCCTTCGGGCTTCTACTATAGTACCACTGTAGGGCCTCGAGTTTCGAGCTCAAGCCGGTGGGCTTAGGGCTTCGGTTTTTCTGCAATTTCGAGTTGCGGGGTTTAGGGCTCTAGGGGTTCGGGCTAAGGGTCTGCGAGGGAGGCTCGTCCAGCTGCTCTGTTCCTGGTGCACGAGTCTCATTTCACATGGGTTTAGGGTTTAGGGTTTGAGGGTTTAGGGTTTAAGGGTTTAGGGTAATGTTGAATCATGTTCCCTACATTGCTGCATGCGGAGTAGTGCAGCTCTCTAGCTTATCTGTCTGCATCAGGTTCATTGATTTAGGTTCCACTGTTTTATGATTCAACAAACCGGCCGACTGGCCCCACCAGCTTGTGTTTCGTAGAAGCTTTCGGTGAACTCAGCTTTAACAACAGAAAGCTTGATTTTTTCGTACACCGGGAGAACTTGCTGGGCAAGTAGTGTGCTCCATGGTGCACTTCTCTCAACACGAAACTTCTGCGGGCGGGAAAGGGTCCTCAATCGGCTTCATAAGCGACAAAAAACCCTGAAAGCTACAAACCCTGTAGGCTGTGAGCTCTTCACACCCCGAAAGACCCCACCACCCCAAAAGAACCAGTAACCAGTGCTTGAACTTTCTCCATGCCTAGTTCGACCTAGATGCCGCAGAACTGGCTTTTGCAGGTCGCGCAGTGGAAGTTTTGCAGCCTTCAGCACTGTGTTGAGGGCATGGGTGGCTTCGAGCCGACGAGGTATCGGATTTCAGGTCGCGAGGTTCAAGCCTCGGATTTAAGATTTCAGCGTTTAGGCGTTAGGGGTGTTGGGCTCAAGCGATATACAGGGCTTGTCTACAACACTGCTTGGTTGTTTTTTGAAAGGCGCAGAATTGAGGGAGCCTCCCGGCACGAGGTTTGTGAAAGTCGAGCTTCTAGCCCATATTAATCCTCAACCCTAATTAGCACCCCGTAGGGTTCCAAGTATACAAATAGCACCTACCTGAATAATGTACCTACTTGGGGCTAGTTGGAGCCCCAGGGAACGAACTGTGCGTTGCCCCCACCCACCCACCCGACTGACTCCCAGTCGAAACGGTTGATGAATTCCCTAAAGACGACATGAACCACAAAAGTTCATGTACCGTATACCTGAACCCACCAAAAGCTAATTTGTTGTAGGGTCCCTATGAATTGCATACTAGGGTTTAGAAAAAACTACAAGAAAGTAGGTTTTCGTAGTGTAAGGTAGGGGTTCATAGTATAAGGGTAATGGGCCCCTACTTGCGGGTCACTTGGGCCCCAAACCACCTCACAACTCAAGCGCTTAAGCTCTGCGGGTGAAATCTGAAGCCAGGGCTAGGATGACGAATCCTCATATGTGACTGTCAGAAAACAACAGACCGAAGTAATGAACCTACATGCCTAGACCAAAACCTGCTAAACCATATTACAAAGCACTTGTAAAAACCTGTCAAAAAACCTTTTCAAAAAAAAACTGCTCCTCCTTGTAACAAACTCTAGATCGTATCCTCACTGAGTCGGAGAGTACGACAACAACGAATCCCAACCCCGGATCTGCGACACCAGCCCCGAAAGCAAAACAAGCTACCACACCCTAATTTTAGGGTTTAGGGTTTAGGGTATAGGTAACCCCTAACCCCTAACCCTAACCCTCCAGGTACCTACTATATAGGGCCTTAAGGGCTCGAGCACCCTATATAGTAGGTACCTGGGGGGTTAGGGTAAGCCCGAAACCCGAAACCCTAAACCAAGCTATCAGACCCCAAACCCTTACTTGCAGGCCCTAGCACTTTCGGCTAAACACCTCTTGTGCAGCAAGAAGGCCGTGCCCAAACCTTCCAGTAAAGATCGGCCCAAGACCGTCCTCGCTGTTAGGCAAAACTTGGGGTTTAGGGTTTATAAGGGTTGTGGACTTTGGAATTTAGATTTTCGGGTTTACGCTTCTTTTTCAGGGCGTGCCGGAGCTATGACAAAGTAATACAGCCGGAGTGGCAAAAGCAACACATCCGCAAGCCTAGCGCCCGAACCGGGATGCAGAACCTACAAATCTTCAAGGCCACACGCGCAATAAACGCCTAGCTCAGTCGACAGTATGAAACCCTAACCCCCCAGGTACCTACTATGTAGGTACTAGAGCCCCTAGGGCCCTATATAGTAGCTACTTGGGGGGTTAGGGCAAAGTTAGTCACAAAAAACTCTGCCATGTGGGAGATTGGATTCAGAGCTTCCACGCTTAAAAAAGCGCAGCCTTGATACAGCGTGTAGAGTTTAGTTCAAGCTTAGCCTCAAAGCCAATGGTTGTGTAAAGTCAAGATGCCAAGCTGTATCCACAGGTGGTAGAGGAACGTGCCCACGTCCCAGTCGACATCTGGCAAGCCGAGCAGTTTTGATCTCGCTTCGCGAACCCAAGACTATGACGGTCCACTCGTGTTGCAGGGTGCACACTTCAGCGCCACTGCAGAAATTCTCAAGGATCCTGTGAACAGAAAACGCCTGGGTAAGCTTATGCTGCAAGGGATCTGTTGCAACATCGTCTGTTGTAGGAAGACATGCAGCACGGTGCAAGAGGGTTGAAGCTTGATGCGTTTATGACAGGCTGTCGCGTGTAGTTAGCCGCATGTCCTGGACCAACGAGCTGGAAAACTGGAGAAAAAGAGCCTCTTGGGGTGTCGGCACAACTGCATTTCAGCACCTAGGGAGGTGCTTTTCGAGACCGCTGAAGAAGCCAGGAAGCGGGGGCTGGCTCCATGCAGATTCAAGCCGCCTTAAAAGCCTACACCCTGAACTCCTAAACTCGAAAGACCCCCTGTAAAATGAGGGCTCTAGCCTAAGCTCCATCACCAATCTGGAGTGCAAACCGTGAACTGTGCGTTCATAACAAGGCCAGCCTTGTCTTTAAGGGCCATGACTACTTGCCCAAACCCTAAACCCTAACCCCCGCTCATATTCAGGGAGGTGGGAGGGCCTGCTGTGTGCTGCAAGACAAACGGCAGCTGCTCGAACCCAGCTTGGATGCCGCAGCCTCTGAGAAAACAACAAAAAGGAACCCTTAAAGGAACTCGTAGTACCCCTCAAAGGAACCCTGAAAGGAACCCCAAACCTCAAGAACTCAAGAAATGTATGGATTCAGAGCTCAGTGCTCAGGGCCACCCACAAACAGAAAGTCACAGAACTTTTCTCTCAGGGTTTCCGATGTGTATACAGAGAGTGCTATGGGGATTCAGGAGAGAAGAGAGCAAGTGGCTGAAGGCCCCACCGATCAGTAGTGATGCGCATTGCAATGCCTAGTTTAGGGCCTATGTTAGGGTTTAGGGTATGCCTAAAGTCCTAAAGTCCACGAAAGAACGAAACGACTGAAAGCGATGAAAGGGTTCGGGCTCGACCCACTGCAAGGTTATACACTGCGAGGGCAGCAGCCTTGTCGGGACCTGCTTGCATCTTAGGGCTCTGCCTGCAAATCTAGTGTAGCACCCCCCCCCCCCCAACAAAAAGGGGGTGTTTAGGGTTCAAGGCTTAATTAAGATTATCAGATGTCAGAGGAATTTCAGTAACTGCCACTACAGTAGCTTTAGCCGCTTCCATTGCTTCTTCACCTGCCTCTAAAGCCCCGAACGGCAAACATGATGCAGTCAGAGGTCAACCCCAGTGCCATTACAACAACGGTTGAGGGTTCAGGGTACAAACCACCCACCGAAACACCCTGCGACCGCAAAATGCCGATGCTGAGCCTCACAGATCAAACACCAACTCACGACCAAAGTCCTCAAATCTATGCCGCGCCCCCAGCCCCCAAGCCCGGAAGCCTGCTGTCTTTGGGCAGGCATTGGAAAGGCGTTCACGCGCAGTGAAGATCCGCTGGCATCTTGCACAGCAGTTGATCCTAGACTGCACTGGCTGGAGAGTTGAGACGGCGTGGGATGTGGCGTTCTTGTAGTTCAAGGACTCTGAAACTGAAACACTGAAGAAATGCCCGCACAAAGTTGCTGGTGGGTGATTAATGGATCCTGAATCTCATCCCAGTGAGCCGTGGAGGTCGTTGT
The DNA here is from genome assembly GCA_905231915.1 of Symbiodinium necroappetens. Lineage (NCBI taxonomy): Eukaryota > Dinophyceae > Suessiales > Symbiodiniaceae > Symbiodinium > Symbiodinium necroappetens. The sequence continues at coordinate 13,788 of CAJNJA010076008.1, forward strand.
CGTCATAGTAGAAGTTGTGTAGTAGGCTGCTGCTGTTTTTATGGTCAGGACTTCCTCCACGAGCTGCATTTCTCCGAAGGTTTGTGCTAGGTGAGTTCTGGACTTCTGCTGGTGGCACACAGCGATACAAAAAGAAGCCCTAAACCCTAAACCCCAAACCCCAAACCCTAAACCCCAAACCCTAAACCCTAAACCCCAAACCCTAAACCCGAAACCCCCCAAACCCTAATCCCCAGGTGACTGTGGACTCGATGTTGCCAAGATGCACGCTGTCACCATGGGAGAGGAGACCTCGGTTCGCCAGTGGCCCCTGAATCGGTTTAGGGTTTAGGGTTTAGGGTTTCTGAATCATTTATAAGGGTGCCCTGGTAGGGTTTAGTGTAACTTAGGGTTAATAGTAAGGGTACTCTTCTAGGGTTTATAGGGCTTAGGGTTACTAGTCAGGAGGGTACCCTTGTTCCTACAGTTTGGTTTTACTAAAGGACCCACCCCCACCCAACAAAAAAAAAAATAATAATAGTAAATAATAAAACAAAATAAATAAACAAAAAAATAAATAATAATAATAATGATAATAACAACAATTATATTAGTAGGCAAAAGGGTACTACTGGCGAACCAGGAGGCCATGAAGAAGATGAGCCCAGAGCCGACTCCGAAGACGATCTCGGGGATCCTTGGGTTCCGGGCATGGGAGGGTTTAGGGTTTAGGGGTTTAGGGTTTTTGGGGTTTAGGGGTTTAGGGTTTAGGGGCTTAGGGTTTAGGAAGTTTATAGGGTTTAGGGACTTAGGGTTTAGTGTTTAGGGCTTAGGGTCGGAGGACATACCCTAAGAGTCCATGTGCCCTCTTTGAAGGGTTCCCCTTGTGGGTACCATAAGCGTTCTGTGCGTTCTGTAAGTTTTCTGTAGGGTTTAGGGTTCAGGATTCAAGGGTCCGTGTGCCTAAATGGTATACAGACTTTTGGCCTGAAGGTAGTCCTTATATAGGTACGTTGGGGCAACAGTATATACTACCTGAGTACATGGGCCCTTCGGGGTAGGTCGCAGGTAGAGCTATACATACCCCCAAAGAGAGCCCATGCCGTTGTTCTAGTAGCCTTCTGTTTTACCCCTACTGACGAACTGCTTGCCAAGCCGCCTACCGTTTGGGGTCTATATGCAGGCCTGAGGATGACCTATGGTGCTGGCTATTTTCATGACGACCCTGAGCATGAGGAGGCGGATATGATTGTACACAGAAGATGATGCTGATATTCCTAATGAAAGTGCCCACTGACTGTTCATACCACTATGATCTGGACATGGATAACAGTGAACCCACATGTTGGCCCCAACACATCGCGGCAATCTTTCAGATGCTAAGTTCTGCGACCCGCGAAGCGTGAGCCCTAAAGCCACACCATGGAAACCATGAACCCCACCCACCCTCAGAAATAAAGAAGCCTTTAAGGGAAACCCCTAAAGAACCCTCACCACACCAACCCTGAAAGAACCCTTTAAGGCTTCAAGGGAACCCTTAAAGAACCCTTAAAAGGGAATCCCCTAAAGAACCCTCACCACACCCTTCAACATAGGAAACCACAAGGTTCCCGTCCTGGAGCTCCGCAAGCTCCTCCGGCCGGAAGTGTGACGCTAAAGCACCCACGAGGCGGTCGGGGACGCAGCCTTTTCGGAGGGTTTAGGGTTTTAGGAGTTATAGGGCTTAAAGGACTTTATAATAGGGTTTGGGGCTGTTGGGGTCTAGGGTTCAGGGGATTCAGATTGAAGGGGTGCAGGGAATCTCTGCTGCTTGATGCTCAACCCCTCAACCCTAAACCGCATGAACCCCCTAAACCCTAAACCCCTGCCTAGGTCCAGGGGTAGCGGCAAAATGTCGGCGATTGCATCGTGCATCGCCTGCTGTGCCAGGCATCAGCGAGATTGGATGTAGGGCTTGCACGGAGATTTTTGTCGAACATAGTGTATGTCTTCATATGTCTTCATACAGCTCTCTCTCTCTCGCTCTCTCTCTCTCTCTCTCCCTCCCTCTCTCTCTCTCTCTCTCTATGGCAGCCGCATCTGCATCGTTACAACTATCTTATGTGCGTCTAGAGTACAGAGAACAGCGACATCCAATGTATGCCAACATTTCGGCCGACGAAGCATCCGAGCTGATAAAGCTAGGCAGTTTAGCCTTTTTCGTTTCAGGCTGTTCGAGATTTGCAGGCCTCGATAGCCGAGGGTCAAAACCTGAGTACATGGTCGAGACCCAAAACCCTGAACCCCGAAACATGCCGCACTGCTTTGTGGTGTCGGGTTGGCGTGGGGACCGCGAGTGCCTTACCTCGTCAGACGCCTGTCTACGAGACCGGCTTCCTTGCTCGCCGACCCTGCAGATCTAAAGTCCTGCCCTAACCCCCCAGGTGCCTACAAAAAAAGGATACTATAGAGCCCCTGGGGGCCCCATATAGTAGTAGGTACCTGGAGGGTTAGGGCTATTGTAGCGGTTTGGCTGGTTGCCTTACTTCTGCACCAAGCCTACCCGAAAAGCCCTTGGAACCCATCGTCAACAAAAAAGCAATGCGCTAAGCTCGATATCACGAACGCTATATCCCAACCTCTTTTTGTAGGTTTAGGACCCTGCTAAGCTAATCGCTACGCTGAAACCCCGGGAGCGCCTGGAGACACTCTTCCACCAACCTTGGGACAAAAGGGAAGCGACTCAAACCCAACCTCAAACCAATGGCGCCACGGGGCTAAAACCTCTCTAAGTGTTGTCAGTATATTGATTCAACCAGTTGCCCAAACTCGGATTGCAGGGCTGAGCGACATGGCCAGGGCTTGGATGAGCGTTAGTCATCGAAAACCCTCGATTTGGATCTCCGCAAAAGCACATTGGTGCAGAGGCCGTGGGGAGGGTAGGAGTTTAACCAGGTTCTTACAAATCTATACAGTGCCAGTACACGATTCAATTTTGTAGTTTGGTGAGAGGTCTCAAACCCGGAGGTGGCAGTGGTTGTATAAAGGATCCGCCCTATAACCCTAAACCCTAAACGTCAACGCAGTCTCAGGCCCAGACTCACTATAGAGGTTGGTTTGGGCCAGCGCTGCAGGGTTTAACGCATTTGAAAGCCCTATACTAGTAAATTAGTTTAGGGTTTAGCGTTTAGCTAATATACCATAATTAATGTACTCTAGAATCTATATATATATATACACACACACTCTTTTTTAATTTTATTTATATACTATGAGGCACCGCCGTACGATTAGAAGCTCACGATGAACATCTGGCGCATCGAACCGTTGGCGCAGCAGACATATCGAGCCAGGTGAATCCATAGCAGCTTGGCAGCTCGTGCATCTGCAGGAAATCGGAAGAAATGAGAATCGACACGATGTCCTGGCATCTGGCAAAAGACTGCAGCAATGCCTTAGGGTTTGGCCACTGGCTCTTAATTAAGGTGCCACAAAGCTTGAGTTGCAACAGCCGACATCCGCGTGACTGACGAAAACGGCCATCACATCCATTATCGATAGTAGACCAGTCCCTATACCCTATAACCCTACACCCTGCACCCTGTCACTGGGAAATACTTTCCCAAATCATGGTGGTTATTCCTGATAGAGCAACCCTAGATTCCTACGTTCTACTATGAAGGTAATTATACTTAGGGGGTCACATGTACATAAGTGACCGCGCTGGTTTTCGGTAGCCAAGTTTATGTGGAATGGGCTCTTAACCCACGCCTGCCAGCAAAAGTTAAGAAAGTAGCCTTGAAACTTAGGGAGCCGCACGTTTTCTCTACACAGCTCCTGAATATGATTTTCAGACGCACGCCCGCGCTGTCTTGACTTTTGCTGGCAGCATGGGATCAAAGCCCTATTTTTCCTTTCTTATAATCCTGGCTTCCCCAAACCCGAGCACTGTCTTGACTTTTGCTGGCAGGCGTGGCTTCAAAGCCCATTTTTCAGATAAAGTTGGCGGCGCCAGAACGAAATCAGCCTTCCCCCCCCCCGCCCCTCCACCCCGACTCCCCACCCCCCTTCCCCACGTAAAGTTATGCAAAGTCCGATCCTGGCAGTGTAAACCGCAACACCTGCACACAAAAGCGACGGCCAGTCAGGGACGCGTGTGGACTTAGGGCCCTTTGGGAAAGGGGTTAGGGTTTAGGAAGCAAAGCGCCTGTCCTTGGGCTCCAGTGAGCTGACTTGACGGGTGCCTTCCTCAGTTCAGCGAGAGAGGGGCTTTCGATGATAGCTTCTGGATTGATTATATATATATATGTAAGTAATACTATAAAGTATTCGCAATTAAAACCGAAATAAGGAGTGTATGATATTTTAACCTGAGCCCACGGTTATTACCCAATCCTCAATTTCAGAAGAGCCTCCATGTACTCTGCCAGCCACTCGAATACCTCGTCAGACATCACGGCTTCAGAAATCAACAAGGTCAAGTGGGCGCCTACAGCCTGAATTGCGGTACTGTTCTGTATAAATAAAGGGTCTCTCTGGGGTCCCTAGCATATAAGTCTAATATAAGTAAGACTGACGTACTCGTGTTTGTGACCCACATACTGGACCCACACTATGAGTAACTGCTCGATGCAATAAACGACTGCTGACAGCAGAGGAAGTTGATGCTGTTCGCGCTGCAGCAGGCAACTTCTGATAATGTAAAATAAGTAGAATGATAGGTTTTTGGGCCCCATTATACTATAAGCATATCAGGGACCCGTAAGGAATAACATAGGTAGTTATTTAGGCTTCTATATTAGACGGCTTGTTCCCAAGTTAGAGTTCCCGCCAGAACTAGTCGAACAAGCATTCACGAGAATACAGTTCCGTGAAACTCTAGAGTCTAGACCCTGAACCCCTAAACCCTGAACTCTGAACCCAAAACCCTAAACTCCTAAACCCTAAACCCCTAAAAGGCATCCGTATCCGCGAGATAACCCGGTCTTTGCAGGCTCCGGGATTCAGCACAGCTTGTATCCCTTCTCTGACCAACCCTTGTAACGGGTTTGTGGTTTCGGGGTTTGGATTTTAGGGGTTCAGGGTTGAGAGTTAGACCACCTCTAGGTTTCAACTGGCAGTTGCCGAATGCAGCATTGCAAGCAACTCGAGCCGTTTGCCTTTGTCCGAGGCACCTTGATGTCACAATGTACCGATATTTCCACCTCGTCTTCCTCAGTCTCAGCACTGTTGCCGAGCGCGAAGCTCTAAATACTAAAGCCCCAAACGAAATCATAGGCCTGTGGCCCATAGCCGAAAGCCAGACACCTGAAGTCCTGAGACATCCTGAAATCTCGGATTTCAAGCGTCAAGCTTCACAACAAGCGCCATACTAATGTTGTAGAAGTGAGCAACCCCAAATCAGGGCGAATGTTTAGTCAAAGCCCAAAGCTTGAATGTGGACAGGTCGCTGCAGACACTCCAGCCAAGCAGGATTCAAAGTAGCGCCTGGGATAGGGCTTTGCCAGAACCCTGAACCCGGAACCTTGAACTTGTATGGCTGAGGCTATATGGTCTTTATAGATTTTGAAGCGGAAGACTGATGTCGAAAGTCTCGCTGCTACCGAAGAGCGAGAATTAATGGGTGGGCGATACTGTAATACTGACACAACCACCATGGGTTTAGGGTTAGGGTCTAGGGTTTTGGGGGACCTCAATAATTCTATCAGGGTTCCTTTGAGGAGTCGCTGAAGGGTACTTGCAGGGTGATTCTAAGGGTTCATTATAGGGGCCGGAAAATTGGAACAGGGCTTTGAAGCAACTCATACGATAGGTATATGTAATAAGTAACGGCTAGCCATAAGGAATGGAACGACTAGCTAGGCTTCCTCTGCCCAGAAACCCATGTGAAATCTCTTTCTGTTTAGCCTCGAAGCACAGTTCAGAGCTCTGGAATAACGGGGACGGCGGCTAGTTCGGGCGCGAGGTATAGTATGGTTTACTCATACAAGCACCATAGAGGGGTATCAATACTAACTGTTCCGACATATTAGAGTTTCGAGCGTAGCGACCCCCAAGTAGTTCTACTGACCCGGTGTTCCCAGCATGTTTCGAAGTCCTCTAAGTTCTGAGGAGAAGCCAAAGTTTGTTGTGTTCGCGCCCGCCTAGCAAAAAAAAAAAAAAAAAAAACGGAAATGTCAGGCAACACGGGGACGGGCTGCTCGGCTCGTTTGAAGTCACTGGCGAGCTTGTCTACACAAACTGGTTGCTGGTCGTGGAAATGATGGGGCCCTGGTTGCCAGCATTCTCGGCTTCGTGCTTTGGTAATGTGTCGGAGGTTGCGGCAAAAGATGAACTTGATGACAGTTGGCCGAGGCGCATATGCTCCAAAAGGAGCGAATGCTTGCACATGAAGTCCCGACGAATCTGTCTGACATCATCAATAACATGGATCACAGTATCGCCATCGCTGCTGGTGACCCCACGCCCACCTGAGACAGCAAGTGCGGTGAAGATGCAGATTCCACCAGAACTTCCCCCCTGGAGATCTATCTGTCAAGTGACCGTACATGGAACACAAACATGGCTCATCATACGAGCAGCCTACTGGAGCATGGATGCCTCCAAACGTGGAAAAAATTATCGGATCCTTAAGGGAGGGTGGTTCAAGCAGGGAGGGTCCTAGGGATCCTTAGGGAGCTTTAGGGAACCTAAGGGAGCCCTAGGCAGAATTGGGGATTATTGGGTTATTTACCCCTCTTAGAACCCCCTCCCTTAAGGATCCCATTAAAAAAATGCCTGAGGTTCCTTGTGCCCAAATAGTATATACTTTGGCCCCGAAGTACCTGAAACGAATCAAGGACTGCTTCTCAGGCCGGAGCATCCAGCATTTGGGTGTTTGGTTATATGGAGCTTTAGGGAATCCACGCAGGATGCGAAACCCATGCCCAACTCCGAGGCTCGAAGAACCCTCCAGCAAGCGTGAGGCTGTCTGGGCTAAGGGAAAAAGCTCCCAACCCCAAAACCATCCTAAACCCAGACTCCCTCACCTGCCAGCGTGGAGGGCTGTTGCAAAAACAAAACGCGAAATCCTTTCCGACGTCATTGAAAAGTATCGCATATACATCAAACTTATAAAGCTTTCGCAACAACTCGTAACGCAAGGCCGGAGCTCGAAGTCCTGTCCTAACCCTAAAAACCCGCAAAAAAAAAAAACACACATGAACCTCAGACCTTATTTTCCTTAGACCCTAAATCCCAAACCTTAATCGCCCTAAACCATGAACTTCAAACCTTAAGCCTTACCTGGAAAGCCAAGTTGCCCATAAATATATACAACTTTAAAGGAATAAGGGGAAACAGTTACCCCAAATTATGGTAAACTGGCTTTCTAGGTATAGACCCTGAACCCCACAGCCCCAAAGCCCTAGACCTAAACCATGATCCTCCAAGCTGAAAGCCCGAACTTCTGGGCCCTGCCCGGAGCCGTAAACCGGACCGGCCCACCAACATGACCGTAGCTTTCTATGCTTAACCTATCACAATTATTGTCTATCATGCTTGTTTTAGTTATTATATCATTATTTATTGTTTGTTAGTTTTATTCCCTCAAGAGCAGGCACAAAACCTCTACCCAAACCCACCGAGAAGTAGGTAAAATAATGGCCCAAGCCGTATACAAGGCGATTATTTTACATACTTTTGGGGTCTAGTATCAACCACACCTAAATCACCAAAGCCTGCATCGGAAATCCCTAAAGCCCAAACTCAAAACTGAAACCCTATAGCCCTAAACCCCTGAAGCCCTCAAGCC
>CAJNJA010076019.1:0-12080 GCA_905231915.1 Symbiodinium necroappetens
GTTTAGGCTTTAGGGTGTAGGGGTTGAGGGTTTAGGGTTTAGGGTTTGGGGTTTGGGGTTTTAGGGTTTAGGGTTTAGGTTTTAGGGTTTAGGGTGGTAGGGTTTAGGATGCTATAGGGGCTCTCAATAATTACCAATACGGTTTTGGGGGGTTCTTTATTCTAAGCATAGTATAATGGGCCCCAAAACCTTATTCTAACTATTAAGGCCCCTGCATTAGCACCCAGGAGGAAGGGAGCAAACTGCCAGGGTTTAGGGTTTAGGGGTTTAGGGTTGTTTGCAAAGGGCTCTTTTCGTCGGCACGAAGAAGTCTGGACTGCGGCTTCCGAATCCTCATTTTTCGGTTTCTAAAGCTCTACGCAACAAAACAGGGGCCTCAATACTTTGATTCGGATATTATGGTATAACCATATGTGGCATGCATATATATATATATACACATAGTATGGTTTTTTTCAGGAAGCCTCGTGTAAGTAATTATTCTGGCCTCCTCATTGCCTAAAGCCGACTGAATCTCACCGCCATCTCAGTCTAGCACGAAACAGCTTACATTAAGCTTGAAAACTCTGAAGCTTGAACCCAACATTATAACTATAGGCTGCATTGTAATTCCTTTTTTGGGCTACCTTTTAGGATCCTTAATATAGAGTTGGTTAAACCAACAAAAGGAACTACAACGGAGACTATAGGTACCTCTCAAATGCCAATACCTCTGCTGAATATGGGCCTAACATCGCAAGTAAATCCTACTCTCGTTTGCATAGGAGTTGGATCTTCGGGCTTAGGCATACCCATAGGCCTCTAAGTAGTTCCTCTTTATGGCTTTATATTTAGAATCCTACAAGGTAATCCCAAAAAGGACCTACTTAGGGGCCTATAACTATACCTGAAGCCGAGGCTGCAGCGAGCATATCGCAGCCACAGCTGGGATTGCTCCAGGCGCCTGCTTTTGGATTGGGGCACATACAATCCTTTCTCCCTATACTTGGAGTCTGAGGGAAATGGTATATGTGTTATAGGGTCCGAATAATTAGAAGAGGGTTATAGTTATGAGAATAAGAAAAACCCGAAGGAATGCAAGTAGTATCTCTTACCCGGATTCTATTGTGTTTGTTCTCATGCGAGTCCTACTGCTGAGCTATTGTGGCTAGTACTACTCCGACTAAGGATAATCCGACAATGATGAAACTATCGATGATGATGAAGATCATCATCATCATGATGAGGGTGCTGATGATGATGAGGATGAAGATGATTGCGATGTTCATGCTGATGTGTTCGGTCACAATGGTGAGAAAACATCCTGCTGATCGATGTGAGAAATCTTTGTCACCACAATTTTCCTATCCCCAGCACGAAAGCCTCAAGCCCGAAGAAATGGAGGTTGCCGAAAATCGGGGACCAAAATACAGCACCCTTAATAGTAGGATCTTTATTATAAGGACCCCAAGATAAGGTACCCCTTATTTTCGGAAAGTCCCAAATATACTCCCTGACCAGCCCAATGAGGTCCAAGTCGCCAGGCCTCAGCCTGACGCTAACACACCTCAAACCCTAAACCCAAAACCCCCAAACCCCTAAAGCCTAAACCCTAAACCCTCAACTCTAGACTCTAAACCCTAAACCCCAAAACCCCTAAACCCTAAAACCCTTAATCCCCTAAAGCAAGCTGTACAACCATAAGGCTTGCCCTCAGTGGACCCAAGTGGAGCGAAGCTGAAAGGCAAACGGGCCTGACTCCTCGCACCATGTGCCTCAGTAGCTTAGGCAAATTGGTTTAGGGTTTAGGGTTTAGGGCTTACCCTAGGCTTCCAGGGACCAAATTATTGGGTCCTTAAAGGGGTCCAGGGCCCTAACTATAAGGTCCTTGGAAGCATAGGGTTAGGCAAATCAACTCGTGCTTTTTTTGTGTGCGCGAAACTTTCATCCTGCACCCTAAACCTTTGCAAAATTGCGACATCCGCGTGAACTTTTTGATTCGTAATGCGGGCAACCGCCACCCAAATATGAAACGACAAACCTGAAGCCTTCAAGCCTTTCGGGTGTAGGTACTGTGGGTTGGTGCTTCGGGGGCGGGGCATATGCAGATTAGGACATGGCCTGCTAGGGACAGCTGCAGAAGTCAGCCTACAAGCTCTGAAAGCAAAGAGCCTGGCTACATTGTACTAGGTAGGTGTGTAGGACGTTGACTGCTAGGCATGTTGGGTTCAGACTTTCGCATCTAGTGCTGCAGAGACGTGTACTTGTCTACAACCCTGATTAAACCCGACAGACAAACAAAATCTCAACTCTGACAGCGAGAAACACTACGAGGCATTCCCTTGAGAAATTATATTTACAATCGTGTCAAGCCAGGCTGGGGTTGATAGGAAACAAGGACTGTAAAAAAAATGATGCTAAAATGTCAATAAAACCACATGAAAGCACTTGTGCTGCTGAACGGTCATCAAAATAACAGCACTAGCAACCGATTTTTTGTATATCTACATCATGAGATAAGGTTGTAGTTGCAAATGACACTGAAACCTGGGGGCTGAGTACCTTAGCCCAAAAAAGGTTAACCTTTTGAATGATAGTAGGATTCTACAAGCCCAAAAAGGTTAAAGGTTACCTACCCCTAAGGGTCCATGTGCCCAAATAGTATACACTTTGGCCTTAAAGTAGCCCCTATATAGGTGCTTTGGGGCCAAAGTATAGACTGTATGAGTACATGGACCCTTAGGGTATTCCGCCCCTAAGGAAACATTACCATGCTGGCCTCGGCGACGCCCGAGCGAAGTCTCGAAAGCAGCGCAGCGACGCCGATGGAATCGTCTTGAGCTGCTGAAAAGGCGCCTCAGTTCTTTTGGGTTTAGGGTCAAGGATGTAGGGCTCTAGGGTTCTAGGGTTTAGGGTTTGGGGTTTGGGGTTTGGGGTTTTAGGGTCCCAAGGGTCCCAGGTACTGTTATGGGGGGATACTTTCCCAAATCATCATAACCGTTCCTAATTATAGAACCCCTACATTCTACGATATAGGTACTTTGGACCCTTTGGGTCAGTCTTGATGCTCTGGGCCTTTGCCTTTTCTGGTTTCGGATTTTAAGCCCGCGCACCTCTAAACCTGAGCCGGGGGGAGGGCAGGGGGGGGTAACGGGTTGAGGGTTTGTTTAGGATTTGCAGGCTATAAGGGGGTCAGGCTGCAAGGTTTTCGGGGCTTTCGGTGTAGGCTACCCTACATCCAAGACTCCTTATGAGCCCCCAATCACAACCGTAAAACCCTAAACTAAACCCTAAACCCTAAGCTAAACCCTAAACCCTAAACTAAACCCTAAACCCTAAACTGAACCCTAAACCCTGAACTAAACCATAAACCCTACACATCCGTAAACCATACTCTCAGCCCTAAGCTAAACCCCAAACCCGGAACCCTAGCACGAGCCAAAACGCGCTGATGGGATCCCGTGAGAGATTGCTCCAGTAGATGGGCATCTCGAGTCGCAGCGGGGAGAGAAATGTGTCCTCCGAGCTCTGTGATCATGAGCTCTGGATGTACGGTTTAGGGCTTCAGGGTATGCACCGTTCTTAAGGTGCCATGGTTACTCCAGGTCGGGCTTCAGGTTTAAATATGTCCTCCAAGCTCTGTGAGAGTTCTGCGTTCAGGATTCAGGGTTTAAGCGCGTCCTCCAAGCTGTGTGAGCTCGAACGTCAAACAGTTACCTACCTCTAGCTATTTGGAGTCTGCGGGTTTACGTTTTGGGGCACAATATATATATATATATATGTACATACATACATACATACATACATACATACATACATACATACATACATACATATACATGTATATACCTATATAGAAGAATAAATGATCACCAATATTATTTCTTATAGGGTGCCTTATTATAACTATACCATTAAGGAGCCCAAAACCCTGTTCTAACTATTAAGGTCCCCGTTATGATTTACCGGATTTGGGGGTCTGGGGTTTTAGCGGATTGGGGGCTGAGGGCTTTAGGTGTAGGGCCCTAACCCCTAAACCCCTAAACCCTAAACCCTAAGCCCCTAAACACATTCAGGGCTATGAAGATCTAGATTTTCGGGTTTGAGGGTGGAGCTTGGGAGGCTTCTATCTTTGGCATTTTTGGGCCTTACATAGAAACCTTGAAAGCTCTTGATATTGCTTCTAACAGAACTAACCCACCCAAAACCACAAACCTCAATCCCCAAACCCCGAGCCCCGTAGTAACACTATGACCTTGGTAATCCCTATAGGGTTTAGGGTTTAGGGTATAGGGTTTATAGGGCTTGTAGGGTTTATAGGGTTTAGGGTTTAGGAGTTTAGGGTTTAGGGTTTAGGGTTTAGGGGTTTAGGGTTTCGGGAACCGTTATGCAAAAGCGGCAGAAGGACGAAGATGCCAGGCTGCCTCCTCAGGTCCGATCGACGAGCAGAGCAAAAGGTACTCGGGAAGAACCTTTGCCAGGAGGATGCGCCTAAACCCAAAACCCCACACGCTAAACCCTGAACCCCTAAACCCTAAACCCTGCCCTGAACCCTAACCCCTAAACCCCTAAACCCCTACACCCCTACACCCCTAAACCCCTTTACTAAACCCTAAGCCGCATATCTTTGGAGTTGTCCGGCGCTCAGGGTCGACGATTTCGGGGTTTACCCTAAACCCATAGGCCATATTTTAGGGTTTGGGAGTTTGCGGCTTATGATAGGGTTTAGGGTTTAGCGGAGTTTGGGGGTGCTTTCGGAAATTGCGGGGTGCGGGGGGTTAAAAGGTTCCGGGGTGACTTGGGGGATAAGGGGGCTAGAATTGTAATAATCATCCACTATGGAAAACCCTAAACCCTAAAGTCTAAACCCTAGGCAGACACATTTGGGGCCTTAGTATTTTGCTGTCAAGACTTTGCAGTGGAGGAAGTGCGACCTCGGGAAATTCGGCATTTACGGCCACGGCTCCGCTTGACCTACGGACCTAGATCCAAACGACACAGTCCCATACAAGTTCCCCAAACCCTAGGACTCCGAAATAGCTTAAACGCCCTATGTATTATGGTTTGGATGCCCAAGTGCTTCAAACTGGCAGTCCGTAGAGCCTTCGGGTAAACCTCCAGGCAGGTAGAACATAAGGACCCTGACGTTGGTAAGGGGGAGGGAGGGAGGTCGGGGACTATGCTTCCGTAAGTAGGCCTTATTAGGTCCGTATTACGAATTTTCGGGCCCCCTACCCCCCTCCCCCTCTAAGGGTCCCTATGATTAGAACAAGACACTGAGCACAGGATTCATGTCGTCAGCCACCGGCCGACGTCCCGAACAAGCATGCGGAAAAAAACAACTGCAAAGTCTTAAGACGCCGAATCCTGAATCCTAAACTCTAAACCCTAAAAGCTAAACAAAACTTTACACACGCACCCCTTAACCCTAAACCCTATAACCGTAGATTCCGTAGATCCGAAAGCCCCAAGCCCCTAAGCCCTTGATAATTGTGAAATCCTGAGTGAAACACCATGAAACCTTCATAAAGCCCTATAAAGCCCTACAAGTCCGCCAGAACCCCGGAAACTGCTACCCCAGTATACCGTCTCTGGCCTGGCCATCGTCGAAGACGATTATGCGGCGTGTTGCGTTGTCCTCTGAGCCATCGTCTGTCAACGTCGGGGTCTAAGCTTTAGGATCGGTCTGCCACCTCAACCCTAAACCCTAAACCCCAAACCCTAAATCCCTAAACCCTAATCCCAAACCCTAACCCTAAATTAGGCCTAAACCCTAAACCCTAAACCTCCTGGACCCTAACCCCAAATTAGGGCTAAGGTTCTGTCAACATAACTCACAAAGCCAACCGGACCTAGCTCGTCCAAAACAAATTCATGGCTGTGCTCGAGCTGTTGGAGGAGGGCTTGCGAGAAACCCTAAACCCTAAAAACCCAGACCCTAAACCCTATACACCCCAGACCTGAAACCCTGTAAACCCTAAACTGCAACACCCCAGACCCTAAACCTTATAAACCCTAAACCCTATAAACCTCAAAACCTAAATCAGTGTAAGTGTAAGGCGTGTGCAGGACTCTGGGGTTCTCGCCCAGGTCTAAGTACAACAGGTTTTAGGGTTTAGGGTTTGGTTATTTTCATGTTTAAGGTTTAGGGATTCAGCGTAGCGACTATACTTGCATCAGGCCTGCACCGAACACTCAGAATCCCCGTGCAACTTAACATTTATATCCATAATTAAAGCCCTTAAGTTGAACCCCTATCAGACATTCTAGTGAAGAGCTCACACCCGACCAGCTTGGCATTTCCGGGGCTCTTGGTTCAGAGCTTGTGTGCTCAGACTGCTGGACGTTCTGAACCCAAAGCCTTGGCCACTGCCCTCAGCCGGAACCCTGAGCCTGAAACCCTAAACCCGAGATACCCTGCACCTGAACCCTAAACCCTAAAACCCTAAACCCTAAGCCCTAAACCTAGACCTAAACCCTAGACCCGAGATACCCACCTAAACCTTAAGCCCGATGGCCTCTAGGATGCTGTCGAACTCACCCGAGTCCACCTCTCTCTTAGCTTCCGCACCGGCATCCTTGCAAGTCGGAGAAGGGCTTTAGGGTTTACGTGGTTGGCGTTTAAGGGGTTTAGGGCTTAGGGTTTAGGAGTTTAAGGGGTTTAAGGAATTTAAGGGGTTTAAGGGGTTTAGAGTTCAGGGTTTAGGGTTTAGGGGTTTAGGGCTTTAGGGTTTAGGGTTTTCGTGGGTGTGGGGTTTAGGGATTTAGGGTTTTCGTGGGTGTGGGGTTTAGGGTTTTCGGTTGTTTAGGGTTTACGATGGGCCTCGTGACAGAGGCACTTCATTAGAACAGAGGCTTGAGATATATCAGTATATGCAATTACAATAGAGACTGTGTAGGCCTCCAGACGAAGGCCATTTTGACTAGAAAAATGATTTGGGGATTATTATAAATCATATCCTACTCTACCGAAAGTCTCCATTGTATGTCCTTGCTTCGGTCTAACCGAATTCTGTCTTCAGGATCCTCTACGGCAACCGGTTGTCTCTTGCGACGGCGTGCTTTTTTGTAGGAGGCTCTCTCCCACGGTAGCTCGCCTTCCCCATTCGGTTTTCGCGGTTAGGGTTTACCCATAGGCCCCTGAGTAGTTCCTTTTTGTGGTTTATATTTAGAATCCGGCTTCCAGGGCTTCCAGGGCTTCAGGGTTTCCAGGTTAAGATGGCCCCTATACCCCTAAAACCCTAAACCCCTAAACCCTAAACCCCTAGAGCCCTAAACCCTAAACCCTAAACCCCTAAACCCCTAAACCCCTAAACCCTAAACCCTAAAGTTGACATCCGTCGAAACCGCTCAGCTGCCAGGTCGCTGCCATGTAGCAGAACTTTCCGACACAGACACGACCTGAACATATCAAAGTTTGGGGGTTAGGGTTTAGGGGTTTGGGGTTTAGAGTTTAGGGTTTAGGTTCTCAGGGTTTTCGTCGGAAGGCCGGGTCCTAAAGAATGGTCTCGATGGATAACTTGTGCAAACCACGAAAACTCTGGGCCCTAAACTTTTCTAAACATACTAAACCCCAAACTGTTAAACCCTAAACTTTCCTAAGGCCTAAACATAGTGAACCCCAAACTCTTAAACCCTAAATTTTCCTAAGACCTGTCAGTGATACCCATAGCCACGCTAAGAAATCTTCCGGAAAACATAGCTCTGCGAGAAGACATTAGTAAACCCTGAAACTTGAGGGCATGAGGGGGTTTGGGTTTTTGGGGGGTTTATACCCATAGGCCCCTAAGTAGTTCCTGTTTATGGTTTATGTTTAGAATCCTATAAGGTAATCCCAACAAGGGACTACTTAGGGGCCTATGGGTAACGGCCTTATGGGTGGATTCGCTGGGATTTGGGTTTTGGGTTTTGCTTTTCAAAATTTCAGGGTATAGGGATTCGAGTCCGCCCAAAGCCGAACAAAAGCACGGTTTAGGGTTTAGGGTTCAAGGGCACAAACTACCGCTTGAAGCCAAGCGGCAAAGGAGCAGAGCGCTTATCCCGGCGTAGTATCCAGAGCGATCTGGGAACACATCCTCTACCTGCAACCCCTAAGGCTCTAAGGGTCCATGTACCCAAATAATACATACTTTGGCCTTAAAGTACCTATATAGGGACTACTTCAAGGCCAAAGTATATACTCTTTGGGTACATGGACCCTTAAACCCTAAACCCTAAACCCATAGAGTGCCCTTAAAGGAACCCTTAAAGGAACCCTGAGGGGCACATGGACCCTTAGGGAAGGAGAGTGTTTCTCTTGGGTTGCGGGAGTCGGCGCCACGGGGGTTTAGGGCTTGGGGGTGCAGGGCTTATGACATACCTGAAGTCTCCATTGTAGTTCCTTGTTTTGGTTTATCCAAATCTATATTAAGGATCCTTAAAAGGTAACCCCAACAAGGAACTACAATGGAGATTATAGGTAGTGCTGGGGTTTACATGGGTCTGGGTCTGACAGTTGGAGTAAGAAGGCTAAACCCTAAACCCTAACTCCTAAACCCTTAACCCTAACTCCAAATTCCTACACCCTAAACTCGTAAACTCCTAAACCCTAAACCCTAAAATCCTAAACCCTAAACTCCTAAACCCAGAATTCCTAAACCCTAAGCCCAGGTGGGCTTAATGAAAGGGCATGTTGGGCCAGCGTACTAAAGCTGGGCGGATGCTGAGACTCCCATTGGCTCAAAGTCGGCACTACGGTTGTTGATGATATAAATCCTGCATTACCCAATAATAATAATAATAACAGGGAATATACCAATAATTCTCATAGTTGAGGGTCCCTTAAGGTATTGCAGGATTTATATCACCGACAGTAATCATAGACTCTAGACACCAAAGTGGTACTAGTTCTACACTTGTAGCCCTTGGGGAACAGTCCATGGTATTCAGGATTGATGTTCGAAGCTCAAGTATTAGAAAAGGCTCCCCCAGTCCTTCCATCTCTGTCCATCTCATCTGTCTATACGTACCAAAAACCCCTAAAGCCCTAAAAACCCTAAACCCTAAACTCCTAAGCCCTAAACCCTAAGGTAGCCTTAAAACCCAGACCCTGATCCGTGCACAAGCGGAACATGGTAGCAGGCCCACTTCCCTGGTTACTTAAGGACCGGTTCAGGGTTTAGGGTTCAGGGTTTAGGGTTTAAGGATTTAGGGCTTAAGGATTTAAGGAAATACAAGCCCAAAGCCTCCAACTCAAAAAATGCGTAATGCCTGAAACCACAGGTTTCCTAAACCCTGAACCCTGGAACAGGTGTCCGCGGGCCCGACTCGCCTGTCCACCCGGCCCCGAAGTGCCAGCAAGGTGTTTTTTCATTTCCTCGACCAACATGTGGCAAGATTCGATTCCCGGCTGCTGGGCCCTCCGTGCAGCGGGATGCCCTGCTGGATGCAAGCGCGCACGGACTCCAGACCGGCCTTGGAGCTAGGCTCTCCACGATGCGGTGAAATGCCGGTGATTTCTCGGCAACGGTCCCGAACTTCTTCTTCTTCTTCTGACCTGCCTCCCACATCTCGACCACGCGCACGCATTGGCAGACGTCATTGTGAAAAGTGTTCTTCGTGTACGGCCCACTCCATGGGAGTTTAGGGTTTAGGTCTTCTGAATGGGCTTCCTTGCAGTATTCTTACGGAGATTAGGGCTTTTAGACTTTCACTTGAGGATTTCTCAAGGCTCCCTCACGAGTCATGCTAGAATTAGGGTTTAGGGTTTATAGGGTTTAGGGTTTAGAGTTTAGGGTTTGGGTTGAATATAATAGAGATCCTATTCTTAAGAGTCGAGGGTAAGGTCCATCATGTCCTGGAAAAAAGCCACCATTAGCCAATCTCTTCGTCCTGGTTCGCTGTGGTCTCGGAAAGACAGCGTTGATGTCGAAAAGGGTACCCTAAACCGGAAGCCAAGCTACCCGACAGCTTTGCACCCTTGACCTGGAAGTGCTCTGGCCATGCGAAATGTGCTTGCGCCCTAGGCCCTAAACCGCGAAACCCCTAAGCCCTAAACCCTAAAACCTTAAGCCCTAAACCCTGAAACCTTAAGCCCTAAAACCTAAAACCTTAAGCCCTAAGACCTAAAACCTTAAGTCCTAAAACCTAAAACCTTAAGCCCCGAAACCCCAAAGCCCTGAAGTCGGTTTAGCGTTTAGGGCTCCGGCTAAGGCACTGCCTAACCTATAGTCTCCATTGTAGTTCCTTTTTTCGGTTTAACCAAATCTACATTAAGCATCCTAAAAAGCAACCCCCAAAAAGGAACTACAATGGAGACTATACCGAACAAAAACGTGTGGTCGATGGGGCCTGGGCGCAGCTTTCGGTGAGGCGAATGGACCTCGGATGCGGTTCTTCTAGGTTTAGGGTTTAGGGTTTAGGGTACTAGATCGTCGCCTCGGCGCAGCCACAATGGTCTGCAAGTGGTTGCTGAATTTTGGTTGCTAGTGTCATGATCATCACTATGGCTATTGTCGTTACGATGATGTTGCTAGCTGCCTGTCCTACGTACGGATTTTGGCATCAGAGATGCCATTTCGAATTCGGTGCGGGCACTGTGCTGCAAATGTGCAGGTTACGTTGATGATGGTGATGCTCTTCTTCATGGTCGTATTCACTTGTGCTTCTGACTTCTGAGTATGCTCACCATTACTGTCATTTCCAGAGTTGTGAAGTCATGACCATGATGGCGACAATCTGCGTAGTCTCTGAAGGAGCTTCCAGCAGAATGCCGTGTCATGGCATTCTCCCAAAGGGTCCAAAGTACCTGTATAGTAGAATGTAGGGCTTCTATATTAGGAATTGTTACTATGATTTGGGAAAGTATCCCCCCACAACAGTACCTAGGACCCTTTGGGTCTGGGTACATTCTGCTAGAGGTGCAGAGAAGTGCCTCCCTTCTGCTGCTGATGGATGGAATGCTGCAGCACCCCGAATAAGGATCAATACCATACCCAAAGGGTCCTATGTACTGTTATGGGGGATACCTTCCCAAATCATAATAACGATTCCTAATATAGAAACCCTACATTCTACCATATTAGGTGCTTTGGACCCTTTCGGATACCATCCTTGAGCATGATTCTGTCTGGCCATGATCAGATTGTATGCAAGGAGGCTGGATCATCACAGCTCACGTTATTCCGCATACGCCCTGAACTTTTAGCCAAGACACCGGCTTTGGCCACCTGGTGGACAATTTTGGCTGATGGGGGCGCTGCGTAAGATGCGAATGGATGCATACTAATTACAGCAATATTACAATACTAGCACACCCCAGACTTTAAAACCGCAATGAGTTTAGGGTTCGGGGTTGATGAGCACGACTTTGCCGGGCTTTGCAGGCTTAACCCGGAAACGGAAACTATGGCGAACTAGCCTGCAGTCTTTACATCAGCTCCTCCATACCGATACTAACCCTCGCAGATTATAGCTCCCTTTATACGCAATATTCCGAGCCCCATCTTTATCCACTATACCCCGAACTCCATACTTTCTATAGAACAGACTATAGACTAGTCTAGTATAGATCCCTTTAAAAGCGCCTTCTTCCGAGCCCCATCTTAAGGCCGAGCAAGCCTCGAGCCAGCTCCTCCCAGCCATAGCCCTGCGCCAGGGCCAACGCCAACCGGACCGAGCCGTGGTACCTGGCATTTGACAGGGTTTAGGGTTTTAGGGTTTAGACTTTAGGGTTTTAGGGGTTTGGGGTTTAAGGTTTAGGGTTTAGGGGTTTAGGGTTTAGGGTTTAGGGGTTTAGGGTCCCAAAGGGTCCCCAGGTACCGTTACCGGAGGATACTTTCCCAAATCATCATAACAATTCCTAATATAGAAACCCTTTTGTCTACTATATAGGTACTTTGGACCCTTTGGGGATTAGGGTTTAGGGTCAAGGATTTAGGACTTGACTCAGTTTAGGCTTTAGGGGCTTAGGGTTTGGGGCTCGGGGTCTGGGGGATAGCGGCTTAGGCTGTTGAAGGGGCCACTTCGGATTCGGTCCTGCTGTTGATGATATAAATCCGTAGCATTACCTTAAGGGACCCTAAACTGTGGGAATTATGGTACATTCCTGATTATGGGTAATG
>CAJNJA010076030.1:0-50477 GCA_905231915.1 Symbiodinium necroappetens
ATACTCGATCGGGTGGCTGAGCTTAAAAACCCTGAGGGATCAACGGAAGAATCCTTCTTAGGCCCTGCAGTGCAAGCTTTGAGCGAGCGTGTGGATCGTGAACTGGCTAGGCTAGCCGATGAGCACCAGGAGCTTGCATCACAGCACAAACACCTTGAATCCGTTACAGCTTCAGGGGACGCCTTGAAAGCGGAGGTGGAGGGAATCCACAACATTGTGGAACAAGTGTGCGATCGTTTTGATGCTTTTGAATCTGCACAGGGCTACTGGCCGGAACACCCGCCAGGTCTGCAGACAGAGCCGTTAGGACACAACGCACACACCTATCAGATGTCACCCGATGGAGGTCATGCCGGGGATCAAGCAGAGTACGTCGTAGATGACCCGTGGATGGCTTGGCATCAGGGGCCTAGTGCACAGTTGCCCGTCATCACAGAGCCACCCCCACTTGCACCCCATTTGCGTAAGACTGAAGAGCCTGCCAGGGAGGATGAATCACATGAGCCGCGAGAGATCCCAGCAAATCGGTGGAAAATTCTGTTGGAAGTCCCTCGGTTTGATATGCCCAAGGGTCAACCATGGGAGGTAGGTTTAGCATTTGCCGCGTGGAAGCGGCAGGTTCTAGCCGTAGCAGAAACGCTCGATGGGAAGTTCGCGGGCTACTTGGGAGATATTTTTTTGTCTGCTGAGGAAAGGCAGGCCAAACGCATGCGTGGTGAAGATCCAGGCCCATTACCTGAAATCCCAAAGGGAAGCATGGAGTGGGAAAATCGCGTAGTGGTCACTTTACTGCGTGTGCTCCCGGAACAAATTAAGAATCACGGTATCGAGCAGGTTGAGCAGGCACGTATACGCGCGATTGCATTGATGGAAGAAGTTTCTAGTATCCTCCAACCAGGAGGCCCTGAAGAGGTAAGTTCCGTCATTAAGTTCATTCGTGCATTGGAGCCCGTCAATACTGCAAAAGAAGCCATTGAAGTGCTCCGCAGATGGAGGCTTGCGCGCCAGAGAGCTTTAGCACTTCGGTTACCTGCCACTGCTCCCTCCGAGGAGCTGCGAAGCATCAGCAATCTTGTGAAGCCACTTGAGCGCAAACATGACAGTCTACGTCTCAAACTCGGAATCCTGCGGATTCAGCCTGCAGTGACTCAGGCCACCACTAAAGGAGTAGAGATGGTTCTTGACTGCATTGACGCTGAGCTTAGAACATTGGCTGCCGATGAGCATGTGAAGGCCAATAAGAGGGCAGTGGTAGATGATGCGGAAGCCGCTGCATTCAAGGGGAAAGGCAAGGGTAAGCAGGCAAAGGGCAAGACCGATAAGAAAAAACAGGTTTGTCCCGTCCTCGCTAAGCCAGGGGGTTGTACCTTCGGGGATAGGTGTTTCTATAAGCATCCTGAACAACCGGCTCGCAACCCGTCGAACCTTAATGCAAATCCAGATGCGAGACCCAAGAGTGAACCAAAGAGAAAGAAATGTGTCTTTCCCAAGCGCCAGAGCGGTTGTCGTCTTGGTGATGCCTGTCCGTATGTGCATGAGGGACCGTCCGGAGCCAACAAAACCGAAGGTCCGAAGGCACTGGTAGGTGCAGGGCAGGACGGTACCAATCAGCAAGCAAAGGCGAAGGCAAAGGCGAAGGCGAAAGCATCAGCCATTTCTGTAGCCTGCATGATGCGTGGGGAAGGCCATCGAAATCTGAGTGAGAATGCCTCTGACGGGGCAACCGATGCATTAGAGGATTTATCATCTGTGTCGTCAGATCATGATTCGCTGCATTCATCAGATTCCACACCATCTGTAGGACAGTCCGATGTGCAGGATTCCGACGTAGATGAACCGGCCAGTGAGCTTGACTTGACCGGTCGACTTGATGCTTCATTGTTGACACATGATTTGGAAGAGGCCATCAGAAACGCAGAGCAGCAACCACAATCACGCACATTTTACTTGATCCTTGATGAAGACGAGTATGTGAGGTGGGGGCAACCCGGAACTGTGAATAGCCATGCTAGACGGGAGTTTCAGTTGGTCAGCACACCATACAACGTGGCACATGCTATCCGACATGTTGTGGACACTGAAAAACATGGTTTTCCGATCGAGGATCTTGAAATTTCTGACACACAGAGCATTGTGAGGATAGATCAAGCGTATGTCACCGGGGTGGGGGGCATTGCGTGTGAAACCTGGGTTGCTTTTTGCGTGGATTTCGAAACAGGGAATGATGTCTTCATGGCAGTAGTCCACGGCATACATGACCCGGTGATTCGTGCATCCCCTGTACCTTACCGCGCAGTTGCGAGTCAAGCTAGAACGAGCGCAGGTGATGATGAGGATACGGTGCTCTTGGATTCCGGCGCCAATGAAATCGTCATGACGAGAAAGCGTTCCCCCCCAGATCTAGTAAACTTGATCTTGCATTGGCCAACGGTGATGTTGTAGAAGCTCGGAGGGCGCGCGGCGGTGAAGTCATTGTACATGGTCCCGACAACAACAACGTCATATGCGGCATCAATCGTCTTGTCCAGGTTGGGTGTAAGTTCACGTGGTGTCAACAGGAAGGCCCTGTGCTAATGCTCACAGCTGAGCTTGACAGTGTTGCGGTACCACTTCGAGTTCACAACGGACTACCCTACCTAGCATATGCAACCTTCCGAGCACTGCGTCCGTTGATGACAAAGCATTGGCGAGCCTGCTGTAGCGTTGCCCTGAGTAAGCCTTGTGAGCATATTCAGGAGGACACAAACTCGGATGCCCCTTGTGAGCAGCATGTCAAACAAGCAGTCGCAGTGAACATCGAGGAGTTGCATCAGTGGTGCGCACAGGCTACAGCAGATGATGACCCGAACCCTAGTACCCTAAGAGATGAGGATTTGGGGTTTACACCAAGGCTTGATCCTAAGAACCCGGACGTTTTGATCGATGATGCCCGAGCGCGAGATCTTCTTCAGAGTGGAGTAGACTATTTGACGTATGATTCGGTCCTTGCACTCTTGCGCGCAAGCAGCTTGAAACCGCAGGTTAGGTATCGTCAATGCATCAAGGGCGAAGAGCATCATGTCAGGTCATGGTTGTTCGGAGCTTGGTCCCACGGTGGTTGTTCCGGTCTGTCTAGAATGACAAGAGCGCGTCCCTGGCTGACTCGAGTGCTGGTGACGTTTATGAAGAAGTTGTGTCCATCACTGGCGTGGTCGACGCTTGTGGTGAACGACAACGTTGCATTTCTCCCACATAGAGATGCACACAACTTTCCAGGGACATTGAATGGTCTAGTTTGCTTGACATCCGCGCGCGAATGCACTGGGGGGGCAACTGTGGGTGCATCATGAGCAGGGTTCTGAGCTAAGGGAAATCAAGGCCAGAGTATCCATGTCAGGATGTCTCCACGAAGTGAGGCGTAAACACCTTGTCTTTAGCGGCAAGATCATGCACGGAACCGAACCCTGTAAGGGTGACAGATTAGCGATATCCACCTTTACCACAGGAGGTCTGCTGCGATTGACAGAGCAGGACCGGCAAGATCTGGTGAAGCTTGGATTCCCGCTGCCTGAGGTTGTTCCTAGGGGTGCTAGTGGTTTAGACCCGAACCCGTATGCTGCCGATCACAACCCGAAATCTTTAGATGACGATTCTTCCAAGGCGGCAGTGATGACACGTGCCACGGAGGCATCAGCAGAAGCGGCAGCCACAGACAACCAGCACCATCAACCCCCGAACCAGAACCTAGAAACTCCCAAAAACGTAGGTCACAAAGATTTCTGGGATGAGACATGTGACGCCCAGGCGGAACAGGGTCAGGGTTCTTCTGTTTCGGAGGGGATTTTGAGGGTTCTGTCTGGTGAAGTTGTAGAAATCCCTGATGGTGATGCGCCTGTGACTGCGACGGAGCATCACGGAGGCAAACCACAAGATGAGCCGTCTTGTGATGCGGATTTGTTTGATCTTGCTGCGTACCAGCAGGCACTGGAAGTCCTGAAGAAGAAATGTCATGCGGGATGTTATGACCAAAGACTGTGAAGCTTGCGTCCGTGCCAGGGGAGCTGTGAGGCCTCACCGAAGCATCAGTGACGACAGTAAGTCCCATGCCAATCTTTCTCTGGATATTTCAGGGCCCCATGTAACATCAGCAGACCAGATGAAGTACATCGTGATCGGTGTTTATCGGATGCCAAACGGAAAGAATCTTTACTACGCGGAGCCCACGAAGACCAAGCATGCGAACACAGTTGCCGAAGCCACTGTACGAATCATGGCGCAGCTGGCGTCGCTTCAGGTACCTCCAGTGTTTAGGTTACATACCGACTGTGACCGAAAGTTCGAGGCACAGTTGTTCAAGGAGCTTGGGACCCGGTTCTCCACCTTTCACACCCAGTCATCACCCTATAATCCTCAATCAACGGTCGAGTAGAGCGAGGAGTGCAAGCGCTCAAACAGGCGGCCATCAGAGAGTTGGTTCACTCAGGTTTGAGTCCGACCTATTGGACGTATGCTGTGCAGAACGCTGCCCTGTACTCTCGGATGCGGGCCATGGGTATTTCGGTGCCGAAAGGGACTCCGAGGATGGGAGATTGGGTAGCCATCAAACGGCATGATGCTGGTGACTTTGAGGAACGGGCTAAGTGTGGTGTGTTCATTGGTCACAATGTGAGCAGTGTGCATGGATCATGGATTCTGTGCATGGTCAACGGTAGGTTGAAAATGGTTCGAGCGCGACTTCCCGTGTTGCTCAACCAACCAGCCGTCAGGTGGAAAGTCTCAGTGGATCCAACCAGTGATCGAAGAGTGTGGGTGGGCAGTGATGGTCAGATTGTGTGGGATCAGGATGCACCCTCCGGGATTCTCACCGTGAGAGGCTTCACGGTCCGGATACCAACCCCGAGAACATGGAGAGGATCATCAAGCAGCGCACTTGGCCGAAAGGTCCTGAGGCATCATTGGCATTGTTCAACCTGTTTGGTCACGGTCTCATCTCGAACACCGCTGAAGCGGAAACGCTCCCAGAGGACCTAGGCCAGATACAGACTCACTTGAGCCAGAAACCATTGTTGTGGACAAGCTTTCAGCTAGCACTGCCCAGACGAACGTAGTTGCAGCGCAACCAGCAGATGAGGAAGGGAAGAGTGGAAAGTACCACATAGCTACCTTTCAGGAGGAGCAACACGCCATTGAGGAGGAGATGCAGGCTATCTTGAGTGGTTTGGATCAGGCCTCTGGAATCACGATGACGAATGATGTCTTCAAAGCCGGCGCCGAGGCTGAGATCCAGAAGTGGGTGGATGCAGCCAAGGAGGAGCTAAGCAACATGAAAAAATTGCAGGTGTGGACACAAAGCTCATGGAGCACCTTGCGCCAGGACTTGGGTTTGAATGACACCGACGGGCTGCCAGAGATCATACCTTCAAAACTTGTGAATGTACGTAAACCCGTCGTCATGGAGGAAGACATCAAGAAGAACGCGGAGCCAACGAAACAACATGCGGAGCTAAACTCTTGGAAGGCCCGCGTTAGGATTGTGGTTTGTGGAAACTTCGAGGACACATCAGCACACACAAAGGAAGAGTATACGCATCCTGTAACATTCAATGTGAAGGTCTACGGTTGATGTTATCAGCTCTTGCAACGAGTGGAGCGGACTCATCTTTGATATAAGCTGCGCATTCTTGTGTGCGATGCTTCGTGGGGAAAAGGCAATCGTGGTGAGACCGGCACCAATCCTGATATCATTAGGCTTAGTTCCAGAAGTTCCAGAAGGAACTCTATGGAGTTTGCATCGAGCCCTATACGGGCTCAGACAGTCTCCCGTGGATTGGGAAGCGCACCGTGACGAAGCGATCACAAACCTCATTCTTGAACCGACGAAGAACGATGTACACGGTGTCATGGTCTTTGAACCCATTCCTGCATGCAAGGGTCTGTGGAAAATTCTTGAGCGGGATACTGGAGTGTTGCTTGGTATAGCCACAACATATGTAGACGATGGATGGGTGATTGGGGACGCCGAAACTTTGCGCAGAACCGCCATCGGGATGAAATCATTGTGGAAGGTCAAGCTACAAGGCGTCCTACAACATCCAAGCGTACCAGGAGAGACGGTGACGTGGGATGACATGACGTGCCCCATCAAGTCTTCTTTGGTGTATCTTGGGTGTCAAATCCAGAGGCTTATGGATGGCACAGTACAGGTCTCACAGCGTAAGTGGATCCTTCAATCGTTGGCTTCACGAGGCTATGTGCACATGAACGGCACAAAAAGCCTTCCAGATCCTTGCGAGGGAACGCTACCACCGGAGACACGTGATGATGAGTACAAGAAGCGGGTCAAACAGGGACAAAGCGAGGTGGGATCTTTGATGTGGGTCGGTCTCCGTACCCGTCCTGATATTCTGTCAACGGTCGGATCGGCAGCGTGCATGTTGGTCAACAACCCAACGGAAACGCTGAGACTGACAAAAGGCCTATGGCGGTTTCTCAGGCACACAGTGAACAGATGCATGCAGTATAAACCGTTGAAGACCGACCCCGACATCCACATTCGCACCGATGCCAGCTATGCCAATGGCGGCAGCCGGTCAAGGACTGGTGTCACTGTTTCCATAGGTGATGGCCCTGATGCGCACATCATCGCTTATCTTTCAACGAGGCAAGCACTAACAGCGTGGAGTGCGACAGAAGCCGAGCTGGAGGGCATGGCGTGTGGGCTTCAAAAGGGCTGGCATGTGCAGTTATTGCTGGAGCAGATGTTTGACAGATCCATCAAAAGCACTTTGCATGGCGACAACAGTGGTGCGATTACGCTCAGCACCAGGGATACCTTCTCTGAGTTGGTGATGCGAACACGGCATTTTGCCGTTAGAACCAGCTGGATTCGGGATACTGTGGCTCATGAGGGAATCAATGTCGTGCACACCGGCACGAATGAGATCAAAGGCGATATTCTTACGAAGAGCTAAAGTTACCGAAAGCTGGAAAATGCATGCGAGTTGCTGGGCCTGGGGGCCTGGAATTAAAAATGCTTTTTGACAGGCGTGTGGAAAGTCCACTGATTAGTACTATCGCCTTGCTGTGCTGTCAGTTTTGTCCTGCTCGACATGATCCAGCATATCGCACGTTTCACGTGCGTATGCTGAGGAGGAGTGTTGTTGAGTAGCTGGGAACAGGATGACACGCACAAATCAGGCAGTGGCATCGAAGCATGGCCCCTGCGCAGGATGACACTAAGGTCACGTGATATCGTGGCTCAAGCACCTATGAAGGGCACAGAGAAGTGCGAAAGGTTCGTTGTGAATTGCAGTTACCTTTCAGATGCAGCTGAGGGTGTGAGTGTGTGTGTGTGTTGTGAGCCTGGAGTCCCCATTCTCATCATGACTTCTAGGTACAATCCATTAGATGATACTCCTCATCAGATTCGTGCAAGGCTCCAGAACTCTCCCCATCCAAGTCATTATTCGATCATCACAGATGCGTCACCTCAACCTTTAAGCCCCAATCTTCAACAGATTTCACGGCTCGGGTGGGGGGGATTGATTAGTGAGGGGTTCGGTCGTCGTAGTACAACAGCACAGAAAAAGTATTACAATAGTACACTAGTGCATTGTTACAATAGTACAGTAGTTGTACAGTAGCACAATAGTTACAGTAAGTAGTACAGTGGTACAATAGTAGTACAATAGTACAGTAATAATTATAGCAGAACCCCGAGGAGCATGTTGGGTTCTCGCCGCCGTGCCCTTCTCCTCTCGAGCACTCTGCCCCCGACTCTGTCGTGACTTGATTTGAGGAGGTACTTCCTCCTTCACTGTATGAAATCTATTTAATTAGATGTCCTCCCTTTCGCAACCTCTGGACTTCCACCCCCCGAAGCCATGGCAAGCTCTACTTTGGCCACCTCCGCGTTGCTGGGCGTCTATGCTTCGGTGGTCGATTTGGAGGAGGAGGGGACAAACCCAAAACCCTAAAACCCTAACCCTTTCGAAGCCGGACTTGATGACTGCCAGCGTTGCCTCTTCTGCCGTTCTTCAGCCGAGGCCCGAAAACGTTAACACACAAGCATTCCACCCCCTAGGAAAAGCACTCCATGTCCAAATATGTGTAAAGCTCGCTTTGCCATGAAACAGTAGTTGCAAGCCTAATCAGGGTATCAACCAGCAAACTGGCTGCTCCAACCTCTCTATCCAGCATGACTGCCCGTAGACTGCCTTGATACTACACGACAAAGACAGGCAGGCACCATCCTTGTAAATTTAGTAAACTCAGCACCCTGCAGAGGATGCTGCCAGCTTTCCCACATCTGTGGCAGCTAATAGCCAAGCTCATCAGTGTTCTGCATTGCAAGCAGCTCTTTTTCATTCCAGAAAACTTTATCCTGCGCCAACTCAGCGATGTCTCCCGATCTAGCCGGCCCTTCGGGCAGTAGGCCCAAGGTTTGGCAAGTTTGAAGCCCTACGGAGCATGTGATTCCCAGACAGGGTTTGCTGCCTGCACGAAGGCGCATAGAGCGAAGCTAGCTCCAGAGACTGAGTTCGTCTACGAAGACAATGCCCAACGTATGTCCACCTACTCTTGACAATCTGTGCTGTAAACCTTAAGCCTTACACCATTAATGATCGGAAAGGTATAAAGGGGCCTTTTTACCAAAGGTCCTTTGGCCAGGTTTGAGGTAGTTGCATCGATAGGCCATGAAAGAGATCTTACCACTATCTTTAAAGCAAGCTTGTTCTTGGGATGCTGTGTATGTTAGTGTTGACAGGACCTTCTGCCTGTTCTGTTGCCAGGCCATGTTCTGTTTCAACCCAAATAATCTTTAAAGCCTCTCCTTGCGGAATGTGGAGTCTTCTCCAGATGATTACGTGGCCTCTACGGCAGAGGGTCACTTTCAAATCAAAAAGCTTGCATGCCCACTCACAAAAGCAGAAGCAGTCGTGTTCAGTCTTTCACATTGCATCGCCATAAAACCGCTCGGTCATGCTGACATTGCTAAGCAGTTGCCGCGAGAAAGCAGTAGCAGACGGCCGATGAGTAGGACGTAACGGATTCCTGGTAGAGTTTATCCCGTCGAGTTTCAGCTTGAGCTGCAATGAGGCTTAACGAACTGTTGCACATTCTTGTTTCACTGCGCATTTTCTGTTGCACATATTTGTGAATGTGTTTTTCTCAGATCGCAAAGGATTTGCAGCCAGTCGTCCTTGATGAGTGTTAGTGCTGCAGTGACACCTGCAAAACATCGGTCATCTTTGTCGGCTCCGAAGAACAGGTTTTTCGCAAAGGCAGCGCGCCTTTCCAGGCAACACAAGTCTTGCTAGTGTTAGACGATGCCATCGCAGCGTCAGCTCAGTGCCGAAGATGCAGCAGTGAACTTGGAAAGGCGCAGCACCGAGCAGCTCCTCAAGGCACAGAAGGGGGAAATCAAGCAGGTGATGGACTTGCGGCCGCAGGTGGTGCAGCATCTGCTGAGCAAGTTGGATGCTCTCGGCATGCGACTGAAAGATCTGAAGGACAAGGAGGCCGACGAGCTACCGGCTTCGTTGCAAAACCAAGCTGTGAAGGACAAGAAAGCCAAAAGCAGCCAAGCCAAGAGGAACACGACGACAGCAACTGAAGGCGATGAGGCGGATTCGCCGTACCATCGCTTGGATGCCTCCTCCGTCTCGTTTCTGATGGGCTTGATCGAAGCGCTGGAGCCTCAATCCCTTTCAGGCCCGAATCTTCGTCGCATGCTGGTTCGAGGCAAAGCTTCTGAGAACAAGGAGCTCATGGTGCGCATCGTGGAAATCCTTACCGGCTGTCCCTTCGACCTTGCCTTCGCGGGGAAGCTTGCCAAGTTGAAGGGCCTGAAAGAGTACATGATGGGCATGTATCTTCGTCGCGGTCGTCGTGGTCGCGATTTGTGTTTGCCACCAGTGTGGGAGCGGGACGGCCTCTACTTGCTTGTGGGGCTGACGGACTCCGGACTCGAGGTCAAGCACCGCTTCTTGCAGAAGAGCGCTGTGGTGAACATCGAAGACTTGCCCTCGAACAACGGCGTCGAGGACTTTCGCATTCACAGGAACTGGTCGGAGCAGGGCGCGTGCGTTGCCTTGTCTGCAGATGCAGATGGCAGTGGCGTCAAGATCATGCTGCATGCTTACTTCCCAAACCAGGAGACCTCGTTGGCTCTGCAGAATGGCTCTCCTTCAGCTGCCTCGCCTCCGTCGAGGCGGCCCTTGGCTTTGGAGGATGGCAATGTGGTGGCCAAAGCAGATGGCATTGCGGAGATCTTCGTGACACCCAAGAAGGCGAAGATCGACACTTCGCGCAGCTCACCGGCAACTACATCTCCAGGTGATGGCTCAGACGGCGCTTCCACGACATCCGCAAGAGACATGCCGGACTTGTTTGAGGAGGCGGCCGAGAAGCGTGAAAGCGAAGTGGACTCCTACAACGAAGCCGACATGATGCCTCCGCCCCCCTAGGACTTGCGCAGTAGATTTGCGTCAGCTTTTGATTTTGACTCCTGGTCAAAACGAATGCACAAGAGGTGCCATGTGCAGGCAAATGCTGGTAAACCCAGCAGCGCTCCGCTTGCAGATGTGGTGCCGGTGTCGATTCGTGTTCGGGGCGAAAGCTCTGATGGGGTTCACGAAGCAGCTGCAGAAACTTGTTTCCTGCTCAGCTTTCTGTCGCAGCGGGGATCGTGGTGAACAGTGCGCGAAAAGGCGTAAATTCCGTATGTGTTGCCCTTCGTTTCTGCAAGCTTGCAGAGCATGCTCAAAGTTGTAACGTCTCAGCTGCTTCTGACAACGCGTCCAGCTTCGCAAGGGTTGACTTCAGCAACATAGGTCCCGGCTCAAGCTTCGTAGCATCCCCATGAACCTGAAGGCCCATCCCCATATCTCTAGCGAAAAGCCCTAGGTAAGCTCCTAAGTGTGTATGGTTTATCATTTATCGCATCGCATATGTATTGAGGTGGAGGCTAGAGTATCTCGTGTTTAGCGCCAAATCTATAGCAGCTGGTGGCTCTACGTAACAGGCAGTCATGTAGGTCCCTTTGCAAGCTCCTAGAGACCCGTCGAGACGGGAGAACAGGAAGGAACAAGTAAACCTTGCATCAGACGTATCTTGTTGTACAAAACCACTTTTGCCGCGAGCAGTCCGTGGCACGTATTTGGAAGAGTAGTGTGTGTGTGTGTGGCATATTGTCGCGGGCATGCTGACTCGTTGGAATCTGCCTTGCTGTTTAGGGCTGGGCCCAAGTGATAGGCAAGGGTGTGTCATGAGGGTTGTTTGTTTGGCCCCTGAAGCAACGCAAGTGTTGATATAGGTTGAAAGAGGGCATTTTTCTTGGTTTTTTTTATAGTCCTGAGACACGGTTGCAAGGAATCGCGTGCAAGAGCATCGGTTTCATGATAAGCCATTCTTTTCGAGTAAGCCAGTTTTGCCAGTGTCAGAAAACTTTTCTGCGAGACTTGCACTGCAAGGCAGGCGCTAGCACTAGGCCATCGTAGTAAGCGATGCTAGCGATGCATGTCGTCGAGTTTTCATGGCAGAGAAGGGGCTTCTGTTGCAGACCGGTGGTCTGCTGCAGGATGGCAGCAGACTTGAGCTCTGCCTGAAAGCATGGGCTCCACGTCAAGGAGCGCCTTTGAGATGGGAACTGCGCAGATTACTTCCGGCCTGTGGTTTTGATCTTGCCAAGAAACCTTTGCACCAACGTATAAACGCCCAGCGACCTGACTGGCAGCAGCGTTTTGAGCATTTTCTGCTAGATTGGAAAGATCATTTTGGAGAGAGTGCAAATGCCGCACTGCACAAGAGACAGCGCTTGGATGATGTGGATGTGGCATCGCTTGAACAAGAGTACTGGGTAAGTACGGCTGGCATGTTTGTCATCCTGCTTCACTGGTGCGAGAATCGCAAAAGCAAAGAAGACAAGGAACGCAGTTCTCTTGTCATGCGATTGGTTCTGGAGAAATGTGTGCGTGCACAGACAAACCTGGGCATGTTGGAGATTCCGGCAGAGATTGCGCAGATGTGTTCCGCAGAGCCGCTTGAGGCTGAACGTTGCGCCTGTGTGAGACGGTTTCTGGCCCAGGGTGCCGCGGATGAAGTTGCGTGGCACGAAAACGTCTGGCGCAAGTTGCAGGAACTTTTTGTTGCTCGGAAATGCGCAGCTCTGGCTACTCACATGTCCGACGTGTTGAAGGTGCTCCGTCTGGCTGTCGACGAAAGGGCTACGGAATGGGGCGAGCATGCGTGGCAAAAAGGCGTTCATGCAGCAGTCCCTGGTCCTTCAAGACGTCGGCGGATTGATCCTCATGTGAAAGCTTGGGTTGTGCAAGAAGCTGTGCAAGAGGGGCAGCAGCAGTCCAGCAGTGCTGCAGCCAATGCCTTGGAACCTGGTGTAGGTGCTGGCCAACGACAGTGGCGAGAGAAAGAAATGTCCTGCGTGAGAGCCGCCATGCATCTGAGCTTCGCCAACCCGCAGTCGCTGAGCTTATGCTGGGATGGCATGCGTTTGGGCAATCCTGCCAAAGAGTACCTCCTGGCGGCTGTAAGTGGTCCTGGGAATGTGCACGCAGTTCTTCCACCTCAGGACCTCTGCTTTGCAGTGTTTGGCGTGTGAAACCTTGGCAGGCATGCTTTCTTGGGAAGTTGGTTGTGGGCAGTTGTAAAGAAGTCCACCAAGCCCTCAAGACTCATACTGACTTTGCAGCATTTGGAAAAGCCAGATCGAGAATCTCCCCTTCTTGTAGCTGCATGAATGTCAGACGAGTTGAACTACGTAGACTGCACCTGTTCGTTAGTTGCTGCTCCTCTGAGAGCAGCTTACGGAAAGACCACTGAGGGAAAACAGTGTCGCAGTCTATCTTTTTCTATGTAGCAGTCAAACACATGCCAGAGGTTAGTTTTCATCGGCAATGCATCGCAAAGTTCGCGTTGCATTTACAAATCCCCGCATTTTCCCGCAAAATGTGCCGAAGAGTACAAACTGAGCTTTACAAATCCCCGCAATTCCCCGCATTTCCCCGCAAAACGGTTCCGCGTTTTGCAGGAATTTATAAATCCCCGCGTTTTCCCGCAAAAAGTCCGGGACGTCATTGCCAGCCCTGTAGTGCGTTTTCGGGTTGCCTCTGCCAGGAGTGCAAAGCTTTCGCTGCTGCGTATCCGGGCTCCGCAGATGCTGCAGAAGCCTCCGGACAAAGGGCTGCTTTTCAGAACGACATCTTGGCCAAGATGTCCAAGCTTTTTTCCGAGGAAGCGGTTGCTGGACGTGAGGGCGCTAATGCCGTCGAAGATACGGCAGAGGCTGCAGTTTTTGAGCGGATGCCAAATCTTCATTGGCTCCGCTCATTGGACAATGCTTTTCGCAAAGGTTTGGGCGTTGGGTTGTCGCAGTGGATGCCAGAGCGCCGACTGCAAAGCTTGTGCGTTGGCGAGAAACGCTACCTGGCAGAAGTGCAGTCTGCAGTGGGGCCACCTAGCAAGAGAAGCTGCATCGAAGATGCCAGCGGCCGCAGATACTTTGAATGTCCAAGGCAAGTCGTCCAGAAGAAGCTGCAAAGACCAGTGCTTCATATGGTTTGCGACTTAGCACCCATTGGTTGGCCAGCAGCCAATTTTCTGGTGCAGTGCTTAGGCTTGAGAGGAACACTGGTTTTCGATCTGCTTCACCGACGTGTTTGCGACATAGATGATGGCAGAGCAGAGGCCGGGCTCCGTATGCTCAAGACCGAGTACAACGTGGTCTTGAAGATGCGACAAGGACCGTACCAGCAATCCGGCCATCACAGTGTTTTGAGAGACAGTGCAGCGGAGATGTTCCGGGAAACAACTGCGGACAACAATCTGTTGTTCGCAGTGCTCAGCGATTCCATTGCTGCTGATTTCCAGATGCAGAGCCAGACTCAGGCCACGGAGGAGCACACAGAGCTGGTCTGGAGGGCAGCTAAGCAGCTCCTCACGAAAGACTGCAAAGGCACAAACACGAAGACTTCAAGATGGTTCAACTTCGAGCAGAACAGTCGAGCCTTTTTCCCTCAGCTTCATGCCAACCTGCTGAACCTGTTGTATGTGGGGACAAGACGAAACTGGTGGAAGGGGTACTCAGACTGCCCACTCAATGCTGCGGATCTGGAGCAGTGCCCTGAAACCCAGGAGGAAGCAGAGGTCCGAGGAGATGGTTTGGAAGCTTTGGAGCGCCCGGCAGAGGAAGCGGATGCTGCAGCTCTGGATGCAGGCCCCTCGTCAAGCAGAGTTTCCACCTCGGAAGCCAAAAAGGTTCTGCAGCAGAAGCGTTCCAAGTGCGTGAACACGCTGCATTTCAGCGCGACCCGATTGTCCAAGCCTCTCAACATACGACTGTGGAAAGGCATGGTCGACTTACCGCAACCACTGGAGGTGGAGTTTCACAAATGGATGTCTGCTTTGAAGACAAGGCAGGGCACACAGGCGTTGATGCTCAGTCTTGCAGAGGGCGGTGACACAAAGATCTTGCGACAAGTTTTTGAGCAGCTGTTCAGTCCAGAGTACGCCGACAAGCTTGGTTTCTCGGCAGAAGCAAAGAACGCCTGCGAGCTTGAGGCGGACCAGACGGTGGCCAGGTGCATGTGGAAGTTTGCCTATTCGACCGTTGGTTCGTGCGCGTGCACAGATTGCTTTTTCCAAGTCCCTCCACAAAAGTTTTTGGGCTTGGCAGCCATAGATGCCGAGCAGAGGCAGTCCACCATGACTGTCTTGAAGCAGTTTTGGGAAGCTTTGCAACAGCTGGAAGCACGTGCTCTAGATGACATGGCTGCCAAGCGTTTCGTCGACAATCTGTTGTGGCCGTCACAGCAGTGGTCGCGGGAAGTTTTTGTGCAGCTGCTGGAGAAGGATTTCCTCGCAGCAAACGATGACATCCACTGCGAGGTGGAGGCGTACAGCAAAGGGCATTGGTCTACATTGCTCATTGAGAACTTGGGCAACAGATGCAGGAAAGTCAGCAAAGGGGAAACTCCATCTGGTTCCCTGGGGCCGAAAAGCATCTGGCACGAGTGCGTTTTAGGGAGCACGACGTGCGAAGACCATGACCGCAAGCCTGTCGCAGTGAGCACTGCTG
The DNA here is from genome assembly GCA_905231915.1 of Symbiodinium necroappetens. Lineage (NCBI taxonomy): Eukaryota > Dinophyceae > Suessiales > Symbiodiniaceae > Symbiodinium > Symbiodinium necroappetens. The sequence goes on from CAJNJA010076030.1 coordinate 15,074, forward strand.
CACGAGTAGCTGCTTCCGGAAAGTTGCCTTTGCCTGTTTTCCAAGACAAAGATCCTGAATGCAGCCTCAGTTCCGAAGATCTCCGCAAGCTCACTGCTTCTCCGGCCACTTGGCCGACACCCAACCCTGCAAACCTGAAGCTTAGCAGCTTGGCTTCGTTGTTGCTGAAAGAGACGGGTGGTGATTGGTCACGGATTTCCAAAGCATGGAAATCGTTGCTGTTAATACCTGGCACTCTCGTCAAGAAGGTTGCAGACCCGAGAACTTCAGTAGTCCTTCTGTGTAGCTGCTTTGGGGCCTTGGTTTGGGATGTTTCCATGAAAAAAGAAGGAAGGCGTCACGTTCTTGATTTTGGAGACACAGGCCAGCAATCATTGAAGTTTGTTTTCGTGGAAGATGAGATGTCTTGGAGCGCGGTTCCCTTGAAGGTCCTTACACCATGTTCCTCAGCAGTCAACAGCGACACAATCGACCTTGGCAAGCTGGCGGTTGGCCCAGCGCAGCCTAAATCTGTGAAGTTGTTGCTGCACAACGCAAGTCGTGGATTTCCGAATTTGCGTGTTGAAGAGCTCCGAAAACTGCACACGAGCCTCGAGGTGCCTTTTGAGAAAGGGCACAAACCAAGAACAGAAGTGCAGCTTGTCACGGCTTTGCTGCAGCACGTGCAGCCAGGCATCACGTCTAACGAACTGGAGACTGCATTGCTCGGCAGGGGCAAACAGCAGACTCCTCAAGAGTTTGTGAAGGCTTCGCCGGTTATGCAGAACGAAGATCTCTTCGACATAGCTCTGGAAGACGAAGATAGTGATTTGCAAGAGGAGCAGCGGAAGCTGAAGCAACAGGCGCTGAAGCAGCAGGAAGCATCGCTTCGGAAGCGAGCGGAACTGCGATCCCAGCTGAACCCCGATTCCACTCGTGGCTCCAGCAGTGCTTCGGCCATGCCGCCGCGGCAGCCACAACGGCCGCGGCAAAATGCTGCGGTGCAATCAGGCCTCTATGATGTTGAAAGTGCTCGCAAGTGGGCGCCCCCGCAGTGCACCCTTACGAAGGAGATGAACTGGCACACACGGTGGCGCGTCGAAGCTCCATATCTCGGTGGCATCAAAAGCAAAAGTTTTAAGAAAGACGGGCCTATCAAGGATTGGGATGCTTTAGTCTGGGTGCTTACTGTGGCCTGGAGGGGGTACACAGAAACCAGTGGCGAAAGCTGCCCCTGGACGTTTGAAGCCAGTCAGGTTGTGTGAGTCAGGGCTTGCAAAACAAGGCTTTGTGCTGCAGTGCTTTCTGCGCCAGAAGCAGTGTCTTCCCTTGTCTAAAACTCTAGAGCCGACATATTGCAGTTGTAGCAGCCGGGAGAAGCAGTCGTCCCTCACAGCGAGCTTTGAGTGACAGTTCTGCAGTGGGGTTTTGCGAAGCACTTGTACTGCCTAAAGATGCTCCTTCACCGAGCATGCGCACCTCGATGATGTTATGTTAGATTGTTGGTTATTCGGCAGTAGAAACAGTACCTTGTCTGAGCTTTAGGTGGCATGCTACAGGTAGTTTTGTTGCCTGGTGCTCGCACTTTCTACAGAAACAACCTGTGAATCTGTTTACTAAGCAAAGCCAACAAATCCTTGTAGTGGAGCTACGCAATGTACTGTGCATTCGGAAGAGACAGGGAGAACAATCCGTACTTGCAGCTAGTATTTTTGAAAGCAGCTCCTTGATGCGTTTGTCACTTGCAGGTAGGTAGAGCACCGACTAGTTTAGAGTAGCTGTTCAACTGGACATTCCCCTAAAGGTATCCCCAAGCTCTTCGATGATGCCCAGTACTGTATACAAGCAAGCAGAGTTAGATTTAGCCAGTAGTCGTCTCTGTAGAGAAGCTGTCGTGAGTTTCGGCGCCTTGGGATTCGTTTGCATCTCTTCCTTCCTGCCCGTTGACGGCAGCTGTACTGTTGTCATGCTTGGCCTGACGTCCGGATGCCAAGGCAGTTGTCCGGCTGTAGTCGTTGAGCATTCCTGCGGTGATGATATAAGTTTCAGCCCAGAAGCAGCCTCGTCCAAGCATTTCTGTTTCAACAGTTGCTCTCTTAACAGGTAATTTTAGAACAGCCCCCCTGGGAAGCCACCTCGATCGTCCTGACCTTCTGTTGGTAGATGTCCGATTTCGACAACCCTGCTGTGGTAGCCGGACAATCTGAATCCCAAAAAGGCCCCCTTTGATAAAGGCCCCCTTTGGGCTTTGCCGAAATGAAACTTATCTCTCCTTGCAGGAACTGGGTCGGGGTTTTTGGTAAATTTAGAGGTGGTGATTGGGTTTGGGGGGGTCTCTTGCCCTGCAGGCCGCTGTTTGCTCTGCGGGAGGTGCAGGTGCTGCCTTTGGTTCTGGTGAGGCAGTTTGGGAAGCTGTCCCGAATGGTGCTCTCCCCGACAGCGGCCCTCTCGGCGGTGGCCCACCCGCCCCGCCCGCCCGTGGCTCTCCGGGTGCTTGGGGCTTTGGGGATGCACCTTCTCTGCATTTCTTTTTATTTGAATTCCTTGAACCTAAAACCCTAAACCCTCTCACCTTCCCACACATCTAACCCTGCAGAGATGGAAATCCTGTTACCCCATGGTGCTGGGCTCTACAACGGTGCCAAAGCAGTGGCCCTACCCTAAACCTTAAAACCCCAAACTCTAATTCAACCCTAATTAAGCACTACACCTCAAACCATAAACTAAAAACCTTTAAACCCTTAATTAGTTAATGTATTCTGTCCCTGTCTAACGTCTTCATGCGCCTGCGGTGCTCTGGGGGGCACACGCGGCTGACTCTGAAGAGGCTTTTTTTGATGATTTGGGGTCCGGGGGTTGGTTTGTATATGGTTGTTTAATTCAATTAATTAATAAGGGACTGAGTCAGGTGGATGGACATGGAGCTCTCCAAACTGATGATCATGCCGAATGTCACGGAGCTCTCGTGGCATGCGGTGTGTAGTTTCTCTAGATTCAGCAAGTTGTTTCATCTTCATCAAGCCATATTGCTACGAGGCCGAATCCGGCAAGCGGATCCTGATGTTGGAAAACTCGCCTCATGCATCGCTTATGCAATCAGATCATGAAGGAGGACAGCCGGTTGCAGCACGGCGACAGGTTTTTTGATTTCAGCGCTACAGGCTATTGTTCCACCAGCTGGTATTTGCCATGCAGAAGGTACACGAGCGAGTCAGGCGGACGGGTGCAAAGAAGCGAATCTGCTTGAGCGAGGCGCTGGAGATAGTTGAAAGTCCTGGAAGGTGCTCCTTGTATGCTGCTTCCTCGCCGCCATGCTTCCCGGTGAGTCAACATCTGTGACTATTGTGCGCCATTACTGTTCCCAGACCAGTGTTAAGATGATCACTCGTGAGGAATGTGAAGGAATTGTGAGTGGTTGGGAGCAGAAATGTAGCGGCTTAGTAGCATCTACAAAATCGCTGCTGAATCGGCTTCGCGACCTTGAACTTCAATCTCCCTGGAAGCCCACTCCGCCAAGGGCCTCTGAGTATGAACATGGTCAGCCGCATCGTGTAGACCCGTAGATCCGTCTGCTCATAATGCCTCGGGATCTAGCGCTGGCGAATTTCATGCTCTGTTGGGAAGTCAGTGTGGGGATGTCGTGCAACTACTCCTTGACGTCGGGCGGCGAGATGTGGGATGTGAGCATCCCGAGGAGTTCTGCCCCGTGTGGACCGAGGCTTGAGGTTAGCTACGAAAAAGCAGCGTAGAGCATGCCACCAGTGTTCTACTGATGGAGGCCAGATGTAGTTGTAAATCGAATCTGAGACACATGCGGTTGCATGCCATGCTTTGTTCATGAGTCGCTGCACGTTGTGCGGAGCACGCGTGTGGCCGACTTCCCAGCTGATGATCAGAGCCTGGTGTAAAAAAAGGGGGTTTTTCATGACGATTCCTCTGAAGTTCTATCAGCATCCTGGCGGCTCAGGTGGAGGTCCTTTGGCGTCTCATCCAAATTCCTTTAATTGCTTAACCCAACCTCAAACCTTAATAAACCCCTAAACGCAAAAACCTCGCTCAGGAGGATGCTCCGACACCGGAGCACCTCTCTGAGGTGCTAAGCTCTCTCAAATGGGTGCAGGAGGAGACTTGTCTGAACCCAATGCCCAAACCCTAAAACTTTAACTGCACCCTAAAGCCTAAATCACCTTGAACCCTAAATTTCTGAAGGTCGGGTCTCTGTTCACGCGGCGGAGCACAGCACACGGGGCTGCTCTCTCTCTCTCTCTCTCTTTTTCTGGTTCGAGTCGCAACTCTCTCAAATCATGGACCGGTTGCGATACTGGCGGAGCTTCTTGGCATTCTTATTGAAAGTAGAATTATTTATTGTTTGGTGGTGTAATTATTTAATTTAACTAATTACGGCTTAGGGTTTAGATACGGTTTAGGGTTTAAGGTTTAGGGCTAATTATGCACCATGCGAGGTTCGCGGTTTACCGCCGATTCAATTAAAGCCTCTTGCTCCAGCGAGCTAGCCTCTTCATTTGCATTGATTTAACTATTAGCTTAAGGGTTTAGGGCTTAGGGTTCAATTAATTGGGTTTAGGGTTTAGGGTTTAATTACGGCTTAGTTGGTTGCTGCAGGTGGGATGGCCCTGTGCTCTGGCTTCGGTGTGCTTCGCTCCCGACCGCTGCGCCTCTCCGCTTAAAACTCTAAACCCAAAACCCTCAGCCCTAAACCCTTATGTAAACCCCAAACCCTAAACACCTAAACCCCCAACCCTGAACTAACTGCCTCGATGCAAACTCTCGACAGCGCAATCAATTGAACTCTCATCCAAGGCGGCATAGAGGGATCTCTTACTCTGATGCTTGGCTCTTTGTTATTTAACAAACCCATTAAAACCCTACTGCCCCACTCTAAACCCTAATTATCCCCTAAACCTTCAACCCGAAACCCCAAACCCGAAACCCTAAACCATGAAAGCCTTCAAACTCCAAAACCGCCAAACCCTGAACTTAGCCAACTCTCATCCAAGGCATAGAGGTGGAGCCTCTATGCCTTCATGTCTGTGATGCTTGGCTCTCACGTGGGTTTAGGGGTTTTACTGTTCAGGGGTTCAAGGGTTTCGGGTTTGTAGGTTTCGGGTAAGTATACCCTAGTTAAGAGCCACGGTTTAGGGTTTAGGGTGTATGGTTTAGGGTTTAGGGGCCGGAAAACCCAGTTAATAATTAACCTTAAACCCTAGCCCCCTAAACCCTAAACCCTAATGGTTGGGCCTCGCCCAAGCGGTTCGCACTGCCCCTGCGGCTTACTGGGCAGCTTGGGCCGATGCGCTCCCGGTCCTCGCCGCACGCAGCCCTGCTTTTGCCGCATGGACAGTGCGTGCCCTGTCTGGTGAGCACACCCCTGCTTGTTTGCGGGCGGCGGAAGAAAGCAGGTCACTGCTTGTGGCCGAAGGCTGGAGCGAGCCCCCTGCATGGGATGAACTCGCGCGCGGGGCCGCACCGCGCGCGGCGGAGGCTGATGCGGACATCGAGCTCGGAGAATGGAGACATGGATGGCAGCGCCATGCGTCGCGTACTCGCAACCTTTTCTTCCGCGACCACGTGCTGTTGCCCTCCTTGCCTCCGGCCTACCGTGCGATGCTGCGCTCGCAGGCGGATATATATATATATATATGTCCCCATCCGAGGCTTCGATGAACCGGCGCTTCGGGCTCTCTGCAGATAGAGCTGGCAGGATTAGGAGAACTCTAATTATTTCTCCTTAGACTCTACGTAGCCTAAACCCTAAACCCTAAACCCTATTTAAACCGTACCTTATTAATTAAAGCTTGAACCCTCAACACCCTCAACACCTTAACTCTACAACCCTAAGCCCTAAACTCTAAACCTTATACCCGTATCCCTGAACTCTAAACCCTAAACAGGTCTCTGTCCCTAAACCCGCCCAAGCTCTCTGTGGATCGAGCCGTTCGCATTGTCTCTGACTCTCTGGCTGTACCAAAAAGGAACGACACAGAGAAGATGAGCATGGCTGCTGTGCAAGGATGACACACACTCACGCGCATGGCACGTTTTTTTTCTCTTTTTTTGTGAATCGTGCTCTCGCCTCAGTGCTTTTGCTCTCGCCTCAGTGCTTTTGCTCTCAAGAGGTTGCTCTTGGCGGCACTTCTGCCAGCTCTTGGCGGCACTTCGGCCAGCTCTGAAGCATGGTCGGGCATGTTTCTATGAGCGAGTGCCTCAGTTGCAATGTCCTTGTATTTATCTGTAATCTTTACCTCTGCAAGTGGTTCTTGGGGATTGATCCAGACATCGGCTCTCTCATCGGACAGCTCTTTGGCCTGCATCTCGTAGACGACTCTTGGTGCCTCGAGAGCAGCATGAGATTCTCTCCTGCGATCTCTGCATTCAGCTCTGAGCGGTGGACTCTGCAGGGGTGGGTGATCCGACGCAGAGATCTCTCTGTTGGAGACCTCTTCTACATGGAGGGGCGAGACTCTTGGTTTGAGCTCAGAGATGAGGATCTCTCAGAGTTGGGGCACTCTTTGCCATCTTTTCAGACCCACTCTGAGTCTGAGCACCTCTCTGATGGCTGGGAGAGATTGTCCTCTCTCGTTTCCGGCTTGGTGGAAGCAGCTTGAATCGAACCCTCGCTTTGGGCCGCAGAAACAGCCGCCTGCTCTGAGGGACACTTTACTTATGGACTCTGTGGCATGTGTCTTGAGCATTTCAGCCTTGAGCTTCGCCTGTGCATTTGCAGCGAGGCACTAGTGAGCAGCCACTCTGAAGAAGTCAAAACTCAGATCAGTGTTCTCCTCTGAACCTTAGCAGTTGCTCTTCTCAGCCCTGCTCTGACCGTGTAAGTCCTTGAGAAAGGCATCGCCTCTCCGCTCTTCCTGCGAACTTCGCTTCGGCGGTTCTTCCAGCCCTCTCACCCAGACGCTCAGAAGCCTGTGCAAGTCTTTCTGGGAACTGGAGGGAGCGTCGGCGACCCCAAGCGCAGAACAGACGTCCCTGTGGCTGCCAGGGCAGCTCTCGTGCGGAGATGGAGCAGTCTGTGACTCTGCCTTGTTTCTCTGATGCAGGAGAGTTCCTCTTGCACTTCTCCAAAAGGTTTGGCCTCTCGAAGAAGAAAGTGCGAACTGTCTGGCTCTCGCAAGAACGCTGCTCAGCGCAGATACTACACGAGTCTGATGCGAGGTTGCTGAGGCTCTCGAAGCTCAAGAAGCAACTCGCCTCTCAGAGGAAGAGTGAGAAAGCGAGGGACTCTCTCAGAAAGCGGCTCGAGAAGCTTCGAGATAAACCTACCCCTGGCGGCAGGACGCTGTCTCTGACCGCTTTCGCCTCACCTACGAAGCTCGGCAGCTCGTCCTGGGCTACAACTCTGATGGCGAGTCGACAGGTCCCTCATCATCACTGCCGGGCCTCACTGTCGGCTCTCTAACATCTCCGAGGATGGAACATGGCTCTGTGACGAGACCTTCGAGTGGAGAGGAAATAAGACGGTCTTTCGGAAGAAGAACACCTCTTGTGGAAGTCTTCTGGAGCCTTGGCGAGTTGTGCGAGCCAAAAAGCCGCACCTCTTCGAGCACATCACTCTGATGTCTCGGCCAAGCTTTAGGAACTCTCCTCGGAGTTTCCAGCTCTCCTCGTCCAGCGAGACTGCCTGGGAGCCTCTTTCAGCGAGACCGTCTCTCAGGCCCACTTCCTGGGAACACGATCCAGACTCTGATCGCTCCCAAAATGACGGCCTCTCTCCAACTGATGGCTGTCACTCTTTGTCTTGTAACTATAAGTAGGACTCGCCTCTATCCTAAAGTTCTAAAGCCATCCGAGGACTTCAGTCGGCGGTTCAAGTCTCTGTGCCGCAGCACCATGGCGCAGAAGAGGTCTCAGGGTCAGAAGGCTGTCAGAGATGCTGGCAAGAGCTCCATCTGGACGGCCTCTATCGAGGACATCGCCGAGACCAACCATCATCTCTTCGCAGCGAGTCCTCTCTCGGAAGATCTTCTCGTGGGTGCTGCCAAGCCTCCGTCGGCATGCTTGCCTACCGGCCTCTCTCTGGCAAGCTACAGCCAGCTGAACTCTGCATGCCCTCTTTCAGGGAGCTGCCCCAGGGCTCTGCCAGACTGGGCTCTCTGTGGCTGGAACCTCGCTGCTGCTGATTGCAAGCGGATGGCAGCCTGCGTGAAACCGGATAAGTCTGTGATTCTGGGCACGGCTGCCGCCCAGGAACTCTTGGACTGGGATGTCGCTCACGGCGACAAGACTCTCAAACAATGAAGCCCTGCTGCCCAAGCTCTCACATGTTGTCGCCTTTGAGGAAGAGGACTTCTTCTGCGATGTGGAGTCTCTGCCACCCACTCTGCGCTGGGACTGCTTTGAGAGCTGCATTCACTGTCAGTTATAGTACCTCAATGCCATATCTTTAGATCCGTGTCATCTTCGAATACTACAGTTGAAGCTAAAATTTTAAAAAAAGGCACACGACATTAGGCGCCGTACAACGTAAACTCTCCCGTTGCGTTTCCGGCAGTTCAGGTACGCCTGTTCGACAACATCGTTATCAACTCTTGCTCCCAGGGGCGCTGCTGTAATTAAAAACCCGAAAACCGAACAACCCCCCTCCCTTAACAACACCAAAAAGGCCAAAAGCAAACATACATCAAACAAAGCCCAAAATACAAAAAAGGAACAAAACCAGAATAACCAAAAAATCAAAAAACATTATTTCAGAACTTTTCCATTTGTGTATATTTCTAGTTATATGCTGGAGGAGTGCTGAAATAATGTTTTTTCTTTTTTTGTGTTTTTTTAGTACTTTGGTTTTGTTTTTGTTTGGTATTGTTGGTTTTGGTTTTTTGGTTTTGTTAAGGGAAAAGGGTTGTTGCGTTTTTAAGGGAGCATTGCTGACAACATCATCCGGCACCGGACCGAACACTTTTCGTGCTGTTGAAAAAGGGTGGTGTGGAAAAAAGCTGGCCGGGCAAACTGCGAAAGACAATGCCTTATACTGACTGCGGACCCAGCGACAGCGGGCAGGAGAGGAAAGGCGTGGAACAACAAAAAACATACCCCCTTCCACTCGAAACCTCAAATCCTAAGCTGTGAACCCGTTGCCAAGCCTAACCGCGATGTATTTTAACAGCAAATGACAAACCCAGTACCCGAACTATCCCGAACCTCAGACCCCACTCGTACCGTCAAAAAGGAAAGGCTTGGTACACGTTGACAACTAGCACCTTGACTCCCGTGGCAGGTTGCCTCTTCAGATGAGCTTACGGTTCTGCGGAGTGTGGTGGGCTTGTCGGTATCCGAACAGCTGGTGGGCTCAATAGGGGAAATTGTAGATGGATGCAGGCAGCTTGTCGCACAGGCCTGGCTTGCAACTGGTGCGTTGGAACTTTATGAGCGCTAGACATTCTAACAACGTAATCCGAAACTTCCGTACGATCCGAAGGACGGCATGGCCAGTGAAGAAGGGCTACCGACCTCTAGTGACGTGGCACCTTCAACATCCAAGTCAAGATCGATACAAGATATCGTGTCGGCAGAGACCTCGGTTCGCCGCCAGCACAAGCTCGCGTTCAGCGCATGCCTAGACCTGAGGTAGTTGTGGATAGCGTTTGGCAGTATGTTCACGTGGGAACGGCTGCCTTCCTTTTCTACGAAGACCGCTTGCTGTGCCTCTACAGCTTGGTCGGTTTCGCGAGTCTGTGTTGCAACTTGCCTACAAAGCATTAATGGATGATGATCTCGATGTGCTACTTCTTATGTGATCGCAGTTGCTCCAGGTGGCGTTTTAGCAGCATCACGTTCTGCGGGCGTGGTTCCTGTGATGGGCGAGGAGTTGTGGAGGATTGCAATCCCCGCATCCGCGATAATTTCGGTTACCACATCGTTGCAGCTTGGCGCATGCAACTGCATCGGGTTTTGTGTTTAAATGCTTCATGTCCAAAATTCTCTGCAATTCTGTCGCAGCTCAGGGGATGTCGAATTGCGGGATGGGTGTCAGCAAAAGCCACATGTTGCTTGTGTGTGCTGCTGCCACCTGCAATCGTCGGCTTGACAACCGTCACAGTCCGGAATGACAAGACCGCGCGGCTGTGCTGTAGCAGCAACCAAAGAGCATTCAAAGTTTCAGATTGTCCCCTATGACCGACACGGTCGAGAGTTTCGCTTGCAGTTCCGAAAAGTTGCCAAAACCGAGGCGCTTGTGAGCTGTTTCGGCAACTGCGAGGCCGCGACGCACAGTGCTCAGTGGGACAGCAAGGTGTGAGTTGTGTTGACGGCAGCAACAGGTGATGAAGCCGCCCGCACCGGATGAAGCACTGACCATTTGACCGTTCGCCGGTTCACGGCCTGTCGAGGACAGCCAATAAAAAGTCGATCCATCGGAGCCTAATGGTCATCATAAGGTCGCTTGCAATCAGCTTGGTTTCAGCTGCTTGTTTGCGTGGGTGCATTTCGGTTTCGACAGCGAGAGCCAGACATGTTCCAACACTGGGATGCCACTGTGGTGAGGTCGGCGGCAGCCTTATGTGCACAAGTTATGCATATTCGGGTTGTGATATGAAACTGCGCCTTAAACGCGACAAAAATCGCTGTTGCAAGGATATGACATGGCAGACCCGTCCTGGGAAGGAAGAGTTGCGGGACAGTTTGGCTGATTCCTTAGCCGCACTTGCTGTGGAATTTTCGCGAGAAGCATTTTGTCCACCGAGGTCCCTGCCACAAGGCCCGGTTCTTGGAGTGCCGGTTGGAGACATTGTGACATTGTTGTTCGAGATTCGAACTTCTGAGTTCGTGTGGCCTCAGTTTAAAAGCTCGTTGGTGAGTCAGGACTCCCAAAACCCAAATGGGCCCCAGTGGGATGGAAGGTGGAAGCAGCAAGAAACAACCCACTAAGATAAGAGAATCGGCTTGGAGCAAGCTGACAGCACGGCAACGCCAGCCACAGGCAGGCAATCCATCAAGACAGAGCTACAACAATCGAATCCCAATTGAGTTCACTTGCAACATCGGCAATAAAGTTCAGGACTGGTCGCAAGGGGCTTGCCTGCTGAGGTCGTATCCCACAGGCTGCGACAAGATGCGGCCCGCATTCTATTCACAGCCGAGGCTCAAAGCAAGAACGTTTCGTGACGATAGTGGGTGCCTCACAGCTGCAAAAGGTGTAGCCACTTCAGGCCTGCCGAGACGGATGCCGACAAACCGGAGGTTCACGCAAGGGCGATGCAGATTTGCCACTGTCGAGTCGACAAGCGAGCTTTGTGCTGGAGGTGCCGGGAATGCTTCGTCGCCCAAGCAGGTGTTCGACACGGCACAAATGCAAGACTATGCACTTGCTCATGCAGCTGAGCAGGTTGGGCAGCATCGCAGACGTTGCGCCCTGCTTCGTGCCAGAACCGGAGATCGCCAAGGGTTCAGAGAGATTCTCGGAATTTGGTTGGGATCTCAGCCCACAGGCAGGCTGAGGCGAAGAGTGCATCAGGCGCCCCCATGCGCCCTCAGTGCATGTCAGGTCTTGTGGCCCCGCCAATTGACTGCCAATGCTGTCACCCTGCAGAGGCCCCACGTGTGCCAAAGGAACATCGTCATTGACAGAGTGCAGGAGTGTTTTTGGTTTCTGGCCATAGATGAAGAAGAAGAAGAGGAAGTATTGTGCTTCTTTCTGATGAAAGAAGATTTCCCATCGAGAGAAGAGCTCTGTTCTTCGTTATTGGAAAAACAACAAAGCAACACGGAGTACCCGCAAGAGGAGGAGCTGGCTGGTGTTTTCTTTGTTGCCTGCGCTATCATGAAACAACCGGTAGGCATGCAACGCGCAGGAGCAAACAGCATCCGTTTCGGGATTGAGGTGGTTTTCACCTTGACACTTGACACCAAGGAGTAAAATGAGCAGCGGAAAGTATAGGTGAAGTGGAGAAACTACTGTAAATCCAAAGGTTTCTGTAGTTGGAGACAATAGATAAAGACGAAAGATGGTGGAAGATCAATCGGGAAGACGGCTGGTATGGATCATTGCGCGGGGGAGGGGGGAGGGCGGGGGGGGGTGGGTGTGTTGAATATATATATATATATTATAATATATATATATATGTATATATATATATATTACTATGATTATTATCTATTTATAATATACATACACGTGTATGTATATATTATATTATAATATATTATGTTATGTTATATTGTGTTATATTATATTATATTGTATATATATATATGTATGTATGTATGTATGTATGTATGTATGTACATATTTATATATATATACATATATATACACACATATAAATATGAATTTGTGCGTGTCTATCTCTCTCTCTCTCTCCCCCTCCCTTTGTGTTTTCTTTTGTTGAAGGTAGCGGCTGAGGTTGAGACGGCCTCCCACTCCCACATCGATCCAGCCATCGTTTTGCGGCTGGTGGGGGACTTGCAGGAGGCCTCAATGCGTCCGTTGGCTAGCTTGAATGTCTTGGTGATGTGCACAAGCACGGCAGAGCGTCATGGTCGATTTGCTGAGTCCAGGTGATTGATTCAGGAGACGACGACTTGCCCGCAGCAATGGAGCGAACCTTTGGACCAGCTTGTGGCTTACAGGATCCTAGAGTCCTAGAGGCGAAGACGCCCAACATGAACACTTCTGTCAGACCCAAGGATGGCATCACTGCCATGTTCGGACGCAGATCTGCAGAGGGCATCACTCGGCTACGCTGCAGTGGCTTCAACCATGCCATTGCCTCACGATTATGTGCAGCAGTTGGAAACCGGCAAACATCAAATCTATGTGGTATGATGTTGTCTAGACTTCACAGGTCCTCATGTTGTCATTGGGCGGCAAGTTGGTGAAGTGCATCAGGCAGGGCCTACCTAAGTCCTAGATGCTGGCTGTATGTGTTCCAGCAGTGCTTGGAGGCCGCATGGAGGAGCAGGAGGACAGTTCAGCGAAGTGTTGGAGGCAGACAGGTTGACCCGGTCGTCACCAAGCCTCGCTAAGGACCTCCTGCACTTACTTTCACTAATTGGTTTTCATTCGATAACAAAAGCGAAGCCAGAATCGCTGCTTTTTGCTCCCGTCTATGTGACAGGATCCCCAGGTCTTGTTTCCGGAGGCTTTCTTCCTCTGCCAAGACACAGCTTCGGCGTTCATATGCGAGGCGCAAGCTCGAAGCTTCGATGTGAGGTGCTTTTGGAAGTTTGCACCTTGCTGGACAGGTTCTCGTGTTTGAGTACCTCCCAAGATGCCAGTCTGTCGCAGACGTGTGGAGCAAGTTCGAGCGGACCCATCCATGTGGCCGAGTCCTTTGTTCGTGACTTTGTGCTGGCCAGAGGCCGTGAGGCCGTCAAGCAGTCAGAGCAGCTCTAGACTTCTGAGGATTGCGGCATCAAGCATCTCCTTGCCCTGTTCACCGTGCCGAGCACAGTGAGGCTGGAAGCCTGCAGACTGCACGAAAAGCTGGCCTGCAGTGGCAGCCTCCGACAGGTCGGTCCTGTAAGGTGCGAGCACGCCAAAGCTTTACGAAGCCTGGTGCGGCAAGCAGCACTTCTTGGCAGGCGAGGCAGCAGCTTTGCTTTCTTTGGTTGCCTTACTAGTGTAGGCCAAGCATCTGCATGTGAAGGTGTTTGCGCAAGCAAAATGTCACCTCATTCCCTGACACCTGTCGCACAGACGTTTCCAAGCACTCCATGGTCGTCGACACGGCGATTTCAAGGCACATCTCACATCTCCCATCGGTACGATCACGAATGAGAGCTGCTTTTGTCATGTCTGAGGCAGACAACGTGCTAATAGATCAACACGGGCGGCTTCGGCTGGCCGATTTTCTAAGCCCGTTTTGTGTATCCTGCGTCCTTCCCTCGGCTGCCACACAGAGTTGCCGCGAGTGCTGCGAAATGGATGGCAAGGACAGGGGCGAGTTCTGCACATCATTGCAGAGTCAGCATCCTTCATGCCAGGCAAGGCCTTATGCTTGATAAGCATTGGCAATCAATGTTGCTCCCAGCAGGAGCTTCAGGCCGCCTTCAACCAGGAGTGGCAGGCCTGTGACATCTTACGCCAAGCGAGACGGAGACACGAGTGCTAGCTTCATGCACTTTGTTTCATTGCAAATTCACAAGATGAAAGCATGCCTCCGACTGTTCCACGTTGTCTCGTGCCAACTCCAGTTCGTGAATGAAGCCACGACGTGCAACCTGGGCTGGCAGGCGGCGTCCAAAATCTACAGATGTGAGGTGCTGCAGCCCGATTTGCGAAGCGCCGTTCCAAATTGCAGTGGCCCTTCTGGCTGCACTCACATGGCAGGACATGGTGACCGGACAGAACGTCTGGCTGATGGCCGAACTGGACAAATTGCAAGAGGCACCTTGCAAAATTGAGCAAAGCTTGTCATGGGTCTGCTGGTTAAGTGTGGCGACTTGGTCGGCGGAAATTTGGTCGATCAGGCTTTCAGTCAACAGCCCTTGTTCGGGTGCATGCCCCAGCCTGCTTGCCTCTGTCAAGTTGCACAACTCGAGTGCCATTTCCTGATCCATGTCGTCGGAAGGCCACTTCCGGACCTGCTCCAAAGTATTTCTACCTGGACACCATCTTCCACTTCGACACAGACTCCAAGCTCGTTCTCCTTCGCAGGCTGCGAAGCTTCGGCTTCTGCTCAAAGCGCGCCCACGGTAGTTTCTTTCAAGGCGGAACGGACTGGCCATCCCCGGCGAGCCAAAGCCATCAAAGCCCTTCGCCTTCGCCCATTGCCCAGTCACCAGAGACAGGCACTGGAGGCGGGCAGGGGCGGGCAGGGGCGGCAACAGGGCGCTTTGTGCTCCTCTGTGCTCCGCTGTGCTCCGCTGTGCTCCTTGAAAGAAGCGCCAGGAGTGGTTCCGCCTCACTCCGTGCCTACGGAGCTCTCGCGAAATCGAGCTGTTCCCGCTCAAGACCTGCAGGCTCCGCCTCATTCCGAGGGCCTCGGGTTCCGCCCCGCCATATGCCGCCATGCAGGCGTGGAAACAAGGACAAGTTTCATCTCTGGACTTTGGACTCAGCTTGTCTCCGGAGGGGCTCGCATTGCGTCACGTGCTTCGATTTCCGTGTCCTCTCCAGAGGTGTCCCTATCAAGTTCAGTGTCCTTTACGATGGCATCTCCGGCTCGCCAGATGCTCGCCGAGCCCAACTTGCTGACCCAGGCATCTTAAGGCTTAGTAGCGGAAGGCATGGGCACGAACTCGCGGGCAGGCCAGAAGCCTTCTGGTCCAACCTGGGCCCAAGCGGGATCACTTGCACTGCAACACGTCTAGTGCCGGCCTTCCGGTGTCCGCGTCTTTCGGGGGGCTAGCATCTCAGCACATGCCAGATGCTGCGCTCTGTGTGCTGTGCTGGTGACACGAGTCGAGGAGCTTTGCATTGCCACCTGCTCCAGTTGTGCCAGCCGGCGGTGGATTTCCAGGTTGCTGGAATCGAAAAAATTCCGGTGCCTGTGACGAGTCCTCTTTTGGCAGGCATAGCACCTGCAAGTCCGGTGAGGTACCCAGTGGTGAAGTGCTCGTGGTTGCATTACACAGTGCATGGCTGCACATGCTTGAGGCCATGCAATTCCCATGTGTTGCTCAGCATCTCGTCGCGGGCTCGTGGTTGGAGGGACAGGCTAGATCCGAGCTGGCTGCAGAGCTGGCCGCTGAAGCCGTTGGTGGGTTGAGGACACTCTCCAAGCACTCTTGCACGGGCCGGCGGATAACTGGGCATGAACAGTCATCCAGCAGTCCTCAAGCCACGCACACGCCCGGTGAGTACGTCTTCCGAATGGTGTTTGCAGAGAGATGCTGATGGTCTTGAGGCTTCTGCAGCTGGTCCCTCGCCATTCTTTCCCTTCCATGAGAGCTGGCCGTCATTGTCATGCACAAAGATTAACCTGTGATAGAGTCTGGTCGAGGTGGCTCTTGCTGCTCGTGACAACACAAGTGGCAGATGCCTCGATCAGCATCTATCCAGGGATTGCGGACAAAAAGTGTTCTTCTCAACTCAATTTGTTGCTTGATAGTTCGAAAAATCAGCCGAAGGCTTGGCCCGTAAACGCTCAAAGCAGAACATAGGCAAGCTTGTGCCGGCCCTAGCCATACAAGCACGGACCCATAGTCAAACATGGCGGTCGGAGGTGCAGGGCTGGTTTTCTGGGCATGTTCTCGTAGTTCTCGTAAGTGCAAGTCAGCAGGCTAGCCTGGCTTCAAAGACAGGGGTCTTCACCCGTGCTTTGGACATCTCATGGAACACTCAAGCATCGCTTTGAGCGGAATTCTTCGCACGAAGCTGTGCTGCAGCACGAAAAGGGTGCAGCTGCGGAGCTGAAATTCATCAAATGCTTCCAGAAGAGCCGGTACTTCCGCGTTGTTTATCGGAACACTGGCTAGAATGAGTCTAGAGGTGTGTTAACGCAGATTGCTCCAGACTGTGGTCAAAGCTTGCGTGCATGCATGCATTCGGCGAGGTGCTGCCCAGCCTTCTTTACACTGACAGTCTTTATCCAGTCACGCACCGCATGTTTCCGAGGGGCCATGTTCAGCTCAAGTGCAGCACCAACTCCATTCATCCCAGCTGGACGAGCAGCCTTGCTTTGTGGTGTGCCCAGGGCTGAGAGCCCAAACTCTCACTTCAGGTCGCCTTTGGTCGCATATGGTCGTTGATGTGTTTGACTTCTCCCAGGAACTGGCGCAAGGCGCTCCATGATTGTGTCTGTTGCTTACGACAAAGACTGGCATTGCGCTGACTGCCTGGCCACATGGGGTGTTGATGTGGTTCCGCAGGTTTGAGCTGTTTTAGCTACGGATAGCTACTGTCGTGAGCCGAGGTACCAACCCGGTTCTTGGGGTGTTGGATTTGCCTTGCGACTCCACGGATCTGTATTTCCTCGCGCATTTGCTCCTCAGCTTCAACTAAAGCTTCAGCAGGACATTCAGGAGCACAAATCACGAATTGTCGTCCTGGCATCTTTTTAAAACCAAACAGCACTATACAAGACTTGCTGTCCCCCGCTGAGAGAAGGACAGCCGTAGAGTTTCCCCCTCGAGTCAGTAAACATCTCGTTCCAAAACCCCCCCCCCCAAACAGCAGTATCTGCAATGTTGCTTCTTGCTGTCAGGCGCCTGCTGGAATATGTGCGGCCTTTGCAATGCTGCTGCATTGGCTGCTGCGTTTCTCGGCCTTACGTTGGTGGTCAAGTGCGTGAGAGAAACTATGCAGCCGAGGCCTTGATGCTGCAACTCTCGAAGTAATCGGCACTGGAGCACCAGAACAAAATGTCTTCGACGGATTTACCTTCGTGCTTGGATTTCTGATAGTATTTCGGCCGCTAGCTTAGAAGCACTCCTGCACACGTGATGATTGCTCTAGTCGAAGAGCTCCCAAGCATCGCGAACCTGAGAGCCTCAAAATGACAGGTCTCAGCAAGCATATTCCAGATGGTGGGAGGGAGGCACTTTGCTGCAGCAGTTGCGGGGTGAATGGTTCAATTCATACAGCCGCTAGCCTGCATTGATTGCCATGCCAGCGCGGCATGAGAGCGCAACCTGCATGAATGCTTTTGTTTAAGTGGCTACAGGTTGCTTAATCGCCTTCTGCAACGGTGCGCCCGAAAAGAAGGAGGAGCTTTGCATGCATGTGCATGCCCGAATGCTCTACAAACCTGATTGCAAGTGAAGTTTAACTGCCAAGTTGCAGCAGTGTTGGCGATTGTGGAGCTTTGGGCTGCCTCTGCAATGCTTCACCCTACAAGTCAAAGATGTGATGTAAGCTTCATGATGGCGTTGTGAACAGGCCGGAAGGACTCAACTCATGCCACGATTTGCGCGCACCCGGCGGATCGGACTTAGGAGTGGACGAGCGGTCCCAAGTTTACACAGCTTCGAAGTTTTTTTCGGGTGGTGGTACCGGATCTGCTCACCGGAAGGGAGCTATGGCCCGACCGTGAGACAATTAAAAGCATCCGGAAGAGAGGAGGCTTGAGGGCGGGGCTGGGGGGGGGGTCGGCTGGGTGTCCTTCTTCTTCTTCTTCTTCTTTTGGTTCTTCTTGTTCTTGTTCTTGTTCTTGTTCTTGTTGCTGGTGCTGGTGCTGGTGCTGGTGCTGGTGCTGGTGCTGGTGCTGGTGCTGGTGCTGGTGCTGGTGCTGGTGCTGGTGCTGGCGGCGGGGGCGATGGCGGTGGCGATGGCGGTGGCGGGGGCGGGGGCGGTGGCGGTGGCGGTGGCGGGGGTGGGGGCGGTGGCGGTGGCGGTGGCGGTGGTGGCGGTGGTGGTGGTGGTGGTGGTGGTGTTGGTGGTGGTCGTGGTCGTGGTCGTGGTCGTGGTGGTGGTCGTGGTGGTGGTGGTGGTGGTGGTGGTGGCGGCGGCGGTGGTGGTGGTGGTGGGGCGGCGGCGGTGGTGGTGGTGTTGTGGTTGTTGTAGTCGTCGTCGTCGTTATTGTTGGTGGTGGTGGTGGTGATCTTGTTCTTGTTGTTCTTCTTGTTGTTGTTGCGCTACCAGCTCAAACGGCCGCGATTAGTTGCCATCAAACACCTCAGGAAAGCCTGAGGGGGGCCCAACCATTGAGATTTCAACAGTTCTCGGCTCCTCAACCACACATTTGTGTAGTCAGGCTGCGCATGGTACTGTTACACAGCTACTGTGAGGCAGCCTCCGGTTAGCTTCATACTACCAGTGGTGATTACAGGCACTCCACACTGCAGGCGTTGACCTGGAGCTGGGGTCCCAAATTCAAATCCGGGGGGAGTTTGCACTTGCGAAGCAGCTTGCTATCACTCCTAAGCGTGAAGGTTCCCGTCTTCCGCGAGACGGGGGAGCCTGATCTGGTAGCACTTCAGGCGAAATATAGCGGATGGCACACGAGATAAAGAATAATTCTTATAGGCGAGCCTGGAGGAATGGCGCTGCCGCATATCGAGGTGGGGAAGTAAGTTTCACTCAGGCACAAAGAGCTTTAGAGGCAGCTGCTCCGTCGAGTCGTAGAGTTGATCTCCGACCAAACACACCAAGTTGTCCTGCCAATCATTCTGCGCCAGGTCGTCGAGGCAGCCTCCGATCAAATCCAACCGAGCATAACACCATTCGCAGAGGACCCCGGGGTGCCCGGAGCTTTCACCGGAACTCTGTCTGTCTTCACTTGGAACGTACGACATAGGAGGTCTTAGCTCTCAGAAGCGGCATGAAGTCCAATTTGGGTACAGACTTGCTCTCATCCCTCACAGTTTCGCGCCGGGGGCTGGCACGTGATCATGAGTGGCTCTGTCTGCTCAGACTCCCAGCTACCCTCTCGATCAGGTGGGTCTTAATCATGCTACATCCCTCCACGCCAATCCAGGATTTGCGATGGTCTGTGCTGATTCCAGGCCGAGCTCTTTCAGTTTCCTTCTCGGCCCTCATGGAGGGGGACGGCACGGGCGATCTGGTCATCTGGTCACAGCAATGGCAAAACTGGTTCTATGACATGATGAGCAGCCAAATGCCACAATTTCGGACGTGAGCTTTATCTCGTATTCCAGGACGACGAGCACACGGTCCTGCACGAAGTGAGTACACCACTCGACCTCGACGCCCAAACAGGCACTTACCGTAGCCTTTTCCGAGAACTAACAGAAAGACTACTTGTTGTGGCCAAGGCACAAGAGCAACTCGTCACCAAAAGACAGATGACTCGAGATGGTGAGTGGCCGTTCCTAGAATGGTTCTCGGATGAGCAAGCTATGATTGAGTCCTGAGAGTGTAACCCTTCAGCGCCTCCCAAGTCCTGTCAGGCCTAGGACCTAGGGGACATCCTTGTCGCTTGGAGAAGGACCCAGACCACATAAAGATCTTTCGAGCATCAACCAAGGCCAATTACGGCACAGATGAAGGGAGGTCCAGTCCGTCTTCTCCTCCAATTTTCGACACCCGCCACAGCGGAACTTCCTGACTCGTTGCGAGCCATTGTACATATTGCAGCATTTGGGCTCCTAAATGCAGATTTCCAGCGCCAATGCATGCGAGATTCGGAACCAGAAGTAGAGGGCCGCGGATGGTTCAGGTTTCCATACGAGTCAGCGTACTCCCTCCAAGCCAGTCACACAGAGGTGGGGTATCATGGCACCCATTTAGAGTGCTTGCATGGCCAAGACAGGGAAGAAGTATGATCGGGAAGGCCAGCCATTGTGAGCTCTTCCAAGAAGGCTGTAACAGCAGGCCTCCACAAACAAGGCGGTGGGGCGGTGGAGATACTCCCTGTCCTGGCATCTCAATCGTCTTCCAAAGCCTAAAAAGCCTCATCTAGACTGTTTTCAGCAGAAAAATTGGCAGGAATGTCCGAAGACAAAATGCTATTGACCTTGCAGTGGTAGCGAGCATGAAGATCTCGAGAATCAAGCTACCCACTCTGCCTGGTCGAGCCGTCAAGACAACGTCCAACAGGTGGTCGCTAGCACGGAGGACAATGGTTGCTGGGGGGCGGGCGCCTCAGCATACAGCTTAGTTAAAGATGCAACTTGCCCTTCTTGAAAGTGATGCGAGCCTCAGATCTGGAGGTCGCTGCTCCTTCAGGACGGTTCTTACAGCAGATAGGAGTGACGGCCTCTGCCTTCCATACTGTTTACAGTTCGTTCTAACTTTCCCGGAGCCGCCTCAAGCGAGCATACCTTTTGCTTAAGCCTGTGAGACCAGCCCCGCCATGCCAGAGCGGACTCGTGGATCAGGCTCGAGAACCGCCCTTTGGCGCATTCTGGCGGTTGTGGTTCGGAAGAGGCAAAGGATCAGCTGCGAGACTGCCATCGTGCCATCGGACAGCGATGAGATCGAGGACCCTACATCCTGTGAAGAGATCGCAGATTCAGCAGGACCAGCAGCAGCAAAGTCGACTGCGGCACCCAAGGATGCACCGAGAGGACCACCTCTGCCAGTTCCACGAAATGGACCGCCGCCGCTAGCACCATGTTGGATTCGACTGAATCGCATGGCAGGGCGATATCACGAATGGCCCCGGGAGGAGTTGCTCCCCTGGGTAGAGTGGATGTGTCAGGAGGAGGAACTCCCTTCACGGGCCCAGGTGGAGGTGCTCCCCCTGCTGTCCACTTTTCAACCCTGGCAACACCTATTATGGCTCCGTTGACCAGAGTGCACGTGGCAGGACCGGAAGGTGAAAGGTCAACACCGGCGGTCGCGACAACAACAGCAACGACTGATCAAGAAATACGGCCAGCACACGGACTACCACTTCTTCTTGTTTCTCTTCCGAAACGCTTAACCTGCAATATAGAGCTCGTGGTCAGATGTCCAAAGAATTGCCAGCCATGACCGAAGTCTCAAGCTTGAGCAGAGCAGTAGTCCGACCCAGACAGAGGGGCTGAGGTCTTTGTAGCCTCAAGGCGAGCTCGCAGTCAGGAAGAACGCCAGAGTCATGCCAACAGAAGTCAAGAAAATCGGAGCTCGACAATCACAGTGCTTCACAATGGCATCGCGAAGCGAGGCTTTCGGAACAGTGTCTTAGAGTCCGGGCCTCGGCAGGGACCGCTGGTCACTCAGCAGTTTCAATTCCAAGTATTGAGGTCCTACAGTTCAGGGCCAAAGAAGACAGCAGAATGCATTCTGATGCTCAGCTCCCGGACCCGGGTCAGCAGGTCCGTAATCTGCAGTCCTTCGGGACGAGATGCATGTAGGCATGTAGCCGCAGCGCCGCGGCGCGGTCTGCAGAGGGCCAACAGCTGCAGGCCGGAACGGAGGAGTTACTCCCCGCAACAAACACACGTTCCGACCCACACGTGGGTATACAACCAACGCTATTGGTAACAGTGGACATGCCATCATCAAGGAATCGGCAGAAGGGCCAATAGCTAGGTCAGCCACTCGCAAAGCGAGGAAAAGTTTCACAAAGACACGAGCGTTCCCCGCTGCGTGTTTTTTTTTTTGTTGTTGTTGTTGTTGTTGTGTGTCGCTTGTGGCTCTTGCCTGCTGTGTTTGGAAGCAGAATCACTCGCACTTGGATGCATAGTGGCATAGTCCATGCTTGAAGGCCCACAGGCACAGGCATCGGGCAGTACATAGGTAACATACCGGGAACCTTGAAGTCGTCCCGAGGATGAAAAACCCTAAGGTGAGGAAGGCAAAACAGACCCCCGAAGAGGAAACCCTAAAGCGACGAAGGAGGAGCAAACCCTAAAGTCGTCCCGGGGGTGAAACCCTAAAGCGGTGGTAGTGTCTACTGGTCCGTGTGCTATGTAAATGCTTTTGAGCACGCAACTGCCTCGGTGCAGCAACTGCTGTTGTGCATGAAGCAATGCCTTCATGGGATGACCTCACGCGAGAACTTCGGGTGGTTCATGGTTTTAGACGGTTATGGCTGTTGACAATGTGTCGTGGGGTCATCTTGCGTGACGACACTATGTGGAGCCTGCCTCGGTCGAGAGCGAGAGCCGAAATCAAGGAACGCAGAGCAAGCCCTTAAAAATCGTCCCGAAGATGAAGCCCCAAAGCGGGGAAGGCAGAGCCAAAATCAAAATCGTCCCCAAGATGAAGCCTGGAAGGAAGGCAGAGCAAACCTTCAATTCGTCCCGAAGATGAAGCCCTAAAGGAAGGCATAGCAAACGCTCAAGTAGTCCCCAAGATGAAGCCTTAAGGTCAGAATTGAAAGTTGAGTGGAGGGGAAAAGGCGAAGCTTAACTCGGAAGTCCGGTCCAAAGAGTTGCAACAGGTCCAAACTGCAGGCCCAGAAAGCGAGTGGAGAAAAAGACGCAGGGAACACAGACAAAAAGAATGAGAGGAATTGGCTTCCGGCTTGAGTGGTTTTAAGGATCCGGTTGTAGCTATCAGCAGATCAACTAGTTGCCAGACCTTTGAGGAGGTGAAGGCCTTTCAGCACCAGCTGGTTCGCTTGTATAGCTTATTGTATGGCTGCGCCTTACAACAAGTCGCAACCATGGATGAGAAGACATTCGACCTCTTCGGCTTGGATGGTTTCGAGGCTAGCAGCATGGCCTTCTTGCAGGAAAGCCATGATCGTTGCGAAATTACTCTTCAGTGGATTCAGCGCCTGATCGTTGAGAGTGATGCAAAGCAATTGCTGAAGATTGCTCCGCCGATCTTGTCCCGCGTCTTCAATGAACTCGGAAATGGTATTGTCAACCTAAACAATGCGCGGAAGATCACAGATTTCCCCATCCCTTTCCACCTGGCACAGCAAGCGGCTTACATTTGTTGCATGGACCCATGGATTAAATGTGCGATGGATTTCACAAGCTCTGTCCCGAGGATGATTACCGTCATGCTCATTGTGCACTCGCTCATATTGCCTCTGATCTCCGCAGCTACAGTTGACAACATGTCATCAGCTGCGGGGATTACCTTCTTCGCATCTGAGCTGCAAAGGGTCATGTAATCAACCTGGCCAGCACTGCAAGTCTTGTGCCCTTCTCAGGTGAGTTTTGCTTACTGGTGCGCATGGTGCTCAGCAATTAGTCTCTGAATCCTGCCCTGCCGGGCAATGCAGCCATACACCAACCGACAATGCTGGCAACCCGCGCCCTAGCATCGGCGTGCATGTACGTACGTAATGCAACGTAATGTATTTTCATGTATGTATACATCCATGTATATGCAATGTGTGCAGGTATGTACGTATGTAGGTGTGTATGCACGCATGCACACATGCACGTATGCGTGTGGAGACAGAGACAGAGAGTTCCAGCTCTAGTTAATGCCGTCACAAAAGTTTCTTGAATGTGGTCTAGGCCAGGTTACCATGCCAGCCCGACGCACCGTGCTTGCCTTTTCTGAGCCAAAAACAGCGAGAGTTTCCTTATCTCGCCACGGAAGTGGAGGGCGCCGACCAGCGCTGCAGAAAGAAAGAGGTACACAGAAGCACACCTCCACACTGGCACACTCATGTGAGTGTGGCTGCAGCTCTGATTTTGCTGGTGGTGCTGGTGCTGGTGTGAAAGTCCAATAGGTCCACTTTATCACAATAGAGCTCGAGTGGCCTTTTGGAGATGTCGGGCCCTTACTTAGAGCGTTGAATTCGGCATGGCTTTGGCAAAGGGCGTGCAGAGGACCCAAACGATCTGCCATTGCAAGACATGCAAACGGACTTCAACATGACGCCTGGCCGGAAATTCGGGTGGGTGGCAGCCAGCAGAGCATCTTAGAGCACCGAGAACTCAGGAGCCTATCTTGCTTGATTGACAACAGAGCGCAGGAGGTACCAAAGCATCTTGACTCCATTCTATTGGGGCTGAGGCGCCGAGATTTGTTGAAGGTTACAAGCCCCGACAAAGTCACGGTTGAGTTGAGTAAGGTTCAGCTTTGAGCCGCAGAAGCACCTCTTGCTAAAGACCAAGAGCATCAATTTCGATCGAAATCTCTCCGTTGGGGGTCCTTGCCGACAGCGCATGTCGAGGTTCAAAGAGGCCCGTGGTGCAGCTTTTGGTCTCCGCTTTAGACCCTTGGTGCCGTTTTTCTCGGCCAGGCCCAGGCTGTGAAGAAAGAGTCACGCGAGAGCGACAAACGCGACAAAGACGAGTGCACGGAGATTCCAATCCCAGGCTCGCCTCTTAAGGCCTTTGAGCATGTGTGGGTCGCTTTGCCCTGCCGAGGCGACGACGGACAGCAGGAGCAGGACCCTCCGTAGAGAGGGAGAGGAGGGGGCCTGGCCTTCCCCACCCTAGCCCTGGCGAAGGAAAGAGAAAGAGAGAAGCAGAGAGCGATTTCGTAGTGTGGAGCTCGGCGAACTAAACCTTGCCCCTAAAACACTCGAGAAAGGGGAGCCGTTGCCTAGTATCTTCCCTTGGGCATATGGAAAAGCCGCGCAAGCTTCCCGGCTGCTTGTCCTCACCACGAAACACAGGCATGCAGCATGCAGGCTCACATGCTGCAACACGACTTTCACCTTTTTGGGCAAACACACCCTTGGGTCAACGAGTTGCGTGCTTTTGTGCTGCGCAAGGATAAGGTTTTGCTATCGGCTTTCCAGCCAACTCGAGGAGACAGTTCCCAGAAGTGGGGTCGCCACGAGAAACTACTTGCTAGGAGCTTGCGGCTCGAAAAGTGTTATGTCAGGCGGCAATCTTTGCCACTTCGGTTCATGGACCTGGACCCCGGAGAATGTTTTTGCGATCTCCCAACTCTTTTCCGGCCTGCTGCCATGGCTGCCTCTTCCTCGACGTTGGAAAGCTTCGTGACTGCCGACAACTGATCTTCCGGGTGCCTGGCCACTTTGCCCCAAATTGTTCACGCCCATGTAACGGGGCGCCGTGCATGCGGGGTCCCGGAAATGTGCGCTCGTGCATGTTTTTGTTTGCAGCGGGTGCGGGAAGGTGCTGAGCGGGGAGGCCTCGAGGCCCTGAGTGTTGCCGGGGGCGCGGCGGGCGGAAAGAAGGCAGGAAGACAGAAAGGAAGAAACCGAGACAACTGCCAGAGAAGAAGAGCAGGAAGCAAGAAAGGAAGACAGGGGGGAAGGGAGGGGGCTTGCGTATCCCCGACAATCAAGCCCTAAGCCTAGCGCCAGATCCTGATCCACCCTGAATCCAGAAGTCCGGGTGGGAAAATGACTGCTGAACCATCAAAACCAAAACCCGAATCCCTGGACCCTCGCTATCACCCTTATGCCCGAACCATTTCCGCGACAGGCATTCTGAGTTGCAGGAAGCCACGCCCCCGAGTATTCAAAAAGGAGATTCCTGCTGGCAAGCCTTAAACCCTAAAGGGAAATAACATTTGTGGCAGCCCAAGGCCCTGACCCTAAAACCAGATGCTGGCTGGCAAAGCCATGCAAAGCCTTAAACCCTAAATTCCTCGAGCAAGGACGTCGTGAAGCCATGCCTGCTTTGCATGCGAGTCGAAGAGGAGGTATTGGGTGGGCCCTAAGCCCTAATACGTTTGCGACTGGGTGGGTTTGGATATGGCCGTCGCACGCGGCAAACCCTCGAGCAGTACAAACCTGGTCAGCGTTGTCAAGTCATGTGCCTCTTAAGTGTTAAGCTTTGTTTCAAGACATTTGCAGCTCTGCTTCCGCCGAGCGGCTTTCAAATTCCCGCCCGCGACCTGGAGCTGTGGGTTGGAACTATGTGCTACAGCACAAGGTTATACGAGTTATATGTGCCCAATGGAGCATTTGTGAGAGGAGTCATGCGATACCTCCCCAGTGACTTGCAGAGAATTTGATGCTGGCGGCAAGGCCTCAAACCCCGAAAGGAGGTGCTAAGCTCTAAACCCTAAAAGGAGGCGGGTGAAAAGCTCTAATAAAAGCAGAAGCTGGTGGCAAAGCCCTAAACCCAAAAGGGGGTAGTGGGTGGGAAGCCCTGAACCTTAAAATGGCTCCAGGCTCATGGTTTGTGGCTCGAAATCTGAATTCTCACTGCCTCTCGTTGTTGTCGGGCTGTCGGGTTTCTCGCTCTTCAGGGAAGTGTTTGTGATGCCCGATGCAGACACCAAAGCTGAAAGACCTCCCCATTAGTTACCCACCGTGGGTAGGCCCACAGACGTGTTGGAGGGCCGTGAAAATCGGAACCCATATGAGCTTGAAGCTGTGAGCAACCATGGTCACTCCGCCGCGTCCTCCCTCTCGGGGGGTGAGCTCGGCAAGGGCGCCGTGGGTCAGCAAAGAGTAGGCTCTCCTGGTCGCGGGGTGGCTTAGACGCCCTCCGTCACCTTGCCTTCTTCGTCTACAACACGATCAACCGGAAGCCAACACCAACGAGCTTTACTACAGGGGACTCGCGAGACCACTGCGAAAGCCAGACTCGGCCACCTTGCCTTCTTCATCTACCGAACGATCAGCCGGAAGCCCACCAACTAGCTCTATTACCGTACACTCGCAGAAGAGACCTTCCACAGCCAACTCAACGACGAAGACAAGTACACGCCCGGGGAACCACGCACAGAGCCCCCGACCCCCACCACCAGAGACAAAACGAATGAAGACCCCGGCTACTACTCCCGCTCCCTCGCCATCGGCACGATCAACCAAAAGTACGCCTACGAGCCCTACTACCAGGACACCCGTGCTGCCGGCAGAGCAGACGCAGCACAAGCCAACAAACAAGCTGACCAAGCAGAAGGCCACCACAGCACAACCGCCCAAACCGTCGGAGCCCCCAGCGAGTAGCGACAGCAGCTCAACTACCTCCAGCAGTTCCATCACCGCCGCCCCCTCGCCTGAGCCGATACCACACAACCCCGCCTCTACGTCAGTGGCATCGGGGAAGACGGGGGCAGTGGCCGAGCACGATGACTTCGACAACGATGCGGCCTTCGATAAATCATGGCATGGACCAAACCCTCCAAGACCAAGGCGAAGAAGAAGAAGCAGACGAGAAAGCTGAAGCAGGGCAAACAGGAGCGTGCCGGAGCCACCACTGAGCCAAAACCACAACCCGAGAGCAACCAGCCGTGTTGTGTGAGGCCGAGCCACAACACAAGAGCGCAGCACTGACTCCCACAAAGCCACAAGCAAACCGAGACAAGGCACCAGCACCGACCGGAGAGACCGTGGCGCCCAACAACGACTGCCACACCTCACAACCAGCTCGACAAAGCATCCTCCGGGGGCGTACCCCGCTTGAAGCAGGCGCTGCCAGAGCTTCTCAAACATGCGAGCAGCAGCCACCGCAAGCCCTGGGTAGACAACCAGAACCCAGCGGAGCAGCACTACGACGCGGGACACAACCAGTGCAGACCATGCACCGCCACCCTCGGGGTTACATCCACACTTCGACGTCGCAACCAGGACGATATGACTCACTTCCTCCTGCACACCGAGGCCTACTACCAGTTCGCAGAGGGGCAACCGAGCACAGAAGTAAACGGCGACGGGGACACAGAGTCGGGACACGAGGTGCCACCACTGGAGACCCATACTCACAGCCACAACATCACCGACTGCCTCGACACGATCCAGGCCGTAGTACCAGACCGCAGAAAGGCATACGGGGGAACTGGAGGACACCAATAAACTAGGCAGGGAGCGCCACCGCTGGAGACTGTTTCTTAGCACGACGCCAACCACCTCGGCACTACCACACCACAGCGTCCCACGACGTAGTGCCAGACTGAGGCGTGGTGTTCGTTGTAACCTCAGATATTCACAAAAAAAGCCAGAAAAGACCGTCCGCCCACGACCACTGCCCCGAGTGCACTTTGCCACTTTGCACCCTCCACTGCGCCCGCTGCTGCTTCAAACCTTTGAAGTTGTAGCTAGCCAATTCAAATCTATTGCCCGACAGGTAGGCAGAAGCAACTCAAAACCATCCCATCAGTGGCAATGCAGAAGCCGAAACCAACTCCAATTACCTTGCAGACCAAGTCATGCGCCGAAGAGCCACGGGTGCTGAGAGCACATTGCATGCATGCATGCATGTCTGGATCGCTGAGCGATGCAAGATGCATGGCAGGTTTGGAACACCAAAAAGAGGCCCCGGATTGAAATTCAAAGCGGAGATATTCAACCCCAAAAGGAGTTGCTGGGTGGGAAGCTTTAGGCCGAGGCCCTCAGCATTAGCAGCAATGGATGCTGGCAAAGGCCTAACCATAAAGGGAATTGTTGAGTGTGAAGCCGCTGGCAAGCCTTAAACCCTGAAAGGGATTGTTGGGTGGGAAGCCCGCTGGCTGACAAAGCCCTGAACCCTGAAAGGAGGCATTGGGTGGGAATTCAAAAAGGAGATGTTTGCTAGCGTTCCCTAAACCCTAAAGGAAAACACATGAGCCTTACAAAAATGATGCTGGTTGGCAAAGCCTTGACAAAGCTGATGGCTGGAAAACCCTGAACCCTAAAAGGCTGCTCGTTGGGAATTCAACCAGAGATGTTTGCTGGCAAGCCCTAACCCTAGAAGGGGTGGTTGGGTGGAAGGAAGCCTTATGCCCTAAGTAAACACTGCAAGGAGCTGTTGTGGGAAGCCGCCGGCAAGCCCTAAATCCTAAACGGAATTGTTTGGTGGGAAGCCGCTGTTTAGCAAAGCCTTACTTATGAATTATACGGCCCCATACATTCGAGACGGCACATGCTTATCCACAAAGCATGAATCTCCGCACCTTGGTACTGAATTAACAGAAGGTCACTCATCATGAAATTCGAGCAAACTACAAGAGGCGAGACGCACTTGGATCAAATTAAATGCGTATTGGAAAGCAACCCAAACCAGAAAGAGATGGAAGTTAATAGTGTATATGCCATTGTCCGTAGAAAACTCCGACGTTCCTGGGCCAGAAACTATTCACTTAACCACTGCTATGTTGAAGAAGCTAAATGCAGCCCGGTTGAGGGGCATTTGCAAGATCTTGAAAAAGCATGACAAAGCTCCCACTATTGTATATGTCGCAAGTACGAACAAGAAACTTCTGGAAGAAGCAAATGCTATGGCATATCCAAGTAGCATGTCCAAGCCTCGACGACAGATACTGGTATTTAGTGGGTTCCATCACCTTCGGCGTTTTAGGTCATATACTTCGTTGTACCAATTCCAACTCGTTAAGACAGGTATCGGCTTTGACCCAATTGTGCCCCTGGAATTGATTCTGGCAAGCGGCGAGTTGGGAAGCCCTGGCAGAATTGAATACACCACACGAAAAACTTTAAGTGGGAAGAGACGCTTGGAAGAACATCATATGAAGAAACCACCGTGGAGGACAGCCTCGTTTATAGCACAGGTACGCAAAGACAACGCTGAAGTGTGTGCCAACTCCGCATTTTGAAATTGACGTACAGTCGATGGGCGGTGTGGCCTTCGGCCAAAAGCCTTAGTCTGGAAGCAGAGTTGCCGGGCGAAAGGATCAGCGGCTATGAAACCGGAGTTCGGCAGAGCGCAAGCCCCTGGGACAGAAAGGTGCTTGGTGCCTCATGGCGCCTTTTCTCTGGACACGGCGCGTGAGCAATTCGCAAGTAACAAACTCGCCCGTCGCTCCAAGAAACGACCCAACCAACTTCGACGAGAAGTAGCACGCGAAGCCCTCATCCGCGAGGGGGTGGCCAGGGCATGCCCGAGACACATGCAAGCTCACAGCCAGCTGCTGCAGCGATGGCCGTGTGATGCATATTTTTGGCCCCAGGCCTGACACAACCTGTGGCGCCGGCAGACACAGAGGGCTCTGGCCAAAAGTGACGGGCCCGAGGGGGGGCCATGATCACGTAAATTCGTGGAAAGGGTTGGGAACTGAAAAGCCCCCAGCAGGGGATCATTTGCCGACGGGATCGCGTGTGGTACTTTGGCACCTGCACCGTGCAGTCACAGAGAAGACGCTGAAAGTTTCAGCAGCCACGTCTGGAGTGCAAGGTTTGGAACAGGGCACATGGGTTGGACTGCTGCTACGAAAGCATTCAGGAGCTGAGTTTGCTGACAGGGCTTCCCGTTTTCCCCATGGGATTCGGGCTACACAGACCGTCGTCGCAGTTTGTGTTGAGACTGGATTTTGGGAAATGCCATGACGATCGGGCAGAGGTTGACGAGCTGGTTCACGGCGAGCCCTGGGTAGATCACTTCTCTAGCGCTCGTCACATTAAAACTTTGTTTGTCTGTCTGTGAGTCTAATGGAGCGTTAAATTGGCAGCGCAGAGCACGAGCATGCAGAGCTTGTCTTTTCGCGATAACTTAGACTTCTACAAGCGAGTGAATCGATTGTATGGTGGTCGCATGTAGTAGCGGTGAAGGCTTGTCATAAAAAATCAAAAGGCAAGTTTTCAGACATACTATGGAGAGGCACTTTGAGGAGTTGGAGATGATGGTCTACTGCGTTCAACCCCTCGTTTGATTCAGCGTGGATTCTGTCTTGCATTAGGGCTCGAAACGAGTGGCCCGTTCGAGGTGGCTGGCCGTTTGGTTGCAGCACACAGCCAACTCTGCGGGGCTCGAGGCTGGAATTTTAGTTGGTCTGGCCTCGTCCGCCCAAACGAGCAAGCAACGGCTCATCCGAGCACGCAGTGCAAAACGGTTTTGCAGCTCCCGTTTCCCTTTTGCAGAAGATACCGGGATGCCCGCCGATCTAGATGCAAGTCGAAATACAGGAAGACTTTGAGGGATTGTACACAAAAGTATAAGTTTTGACCCCCCGCAATCTTCGTGGTGGCAGCCGGGCCGTCCAACATGGGGAGACAACGGCAAAGGTGGAGGCCGAGCAGGAAAGTTGGCGGCACGCACCCAAGTATGCATGCAGTATGGCGCAGTTTCAAGGCATTTTTGTGGGCCTACATGTATGCACGCGTGTAGGATGAATAGTCGGTGCAGATTCGGCAACGGGTCACATTCGAGATTCACAGTGCCGTTGCCCAAGTTGCAGTTGATCTTGCAGGATTTCTGTGATGCAGACGGCTCGGTTGTTGCTGAAGAAGGAAGCCCGGAACTCATGCAACAAGCAGAAGATTTTCCTGGACATCAAAACCCCCAGGCACCGGTCTATGCAGGTTAGAGCCACAGATTACATGTATCTCTGAATTATTTGATGCTGCAGGTTCGCGGCATCACGGAGAAGAGGATCTATGACAAGCTCGACGTCAGCTTGTTGGAAGAGCTCCTGAATTCCGCAGATGCTGGCCGACGACTAGAAGGATATTTGGCACTAGTCGTGCGACAACTGCAGCGCCATTTGGCAAGCAACTGATGGGAAACGACCACGATGTTCTAGTATTGAACGAACGCGTAGCAGCGCCGGGTTACTCATGGGAAGGCTTGTGCTTCACGCCTGCACTGTGTAACGTCTCGAAACAAAGTTCGGTGACTTAGCTCCTGAGATTGTTTGTTTGGCGGAGCTGGGGATGCGAGAGCCGTTTCCACAGAATTGTCCAGATCACATCAAAGACTGAGCCACGCATGTTTGTGCGAAAACGCTTTCGACCTCGTTGCATTTGGGTTTCTCGTGTGCCTCGTCTGCTTTGCTAGGTTTCAAATCGAGGCCCCAAGACTTAAGTCCAATTGTGCGAAAATGCCTTGCTCAGCTGTTTAACCGGTCTTGATACTCGTACGGAGACCCGCGAAATACTTGTTGGGGCGACAAGGCATTGCGCCGGTGGAGGCTTCTGCGACAAAGTTTCCAGAGCACCTCGGCAAGAAAGAGGTGCTGATAACGCTTGTTACGCTTCGGGGAGGATTACTTCTTAGGTGTTCTCGAGGAGACCCTGGTAATGCCTCGCTCTCAGCACTGAACATGCCCAATTGGTCTGATGTTGTTGCTTGTGCTGGAAATGTGCTGAGGCCTGGGTATGTAGCTGAATTTGGGGGACCTGTCGAAGACATGCTTCCTGCATTTTCAATGGAGCTCAGCCGCTGAGCAGAAGCCGATGCAATGGCATGCAACTTCTCGGTGAAATTCGCGAAATTAATCAAAAAGATCTGTATTTCTACCAATTATACGCCATAAATTAAGATGAAAGATGTAAACTAAAAACTTAAATCATCTTCTAGAACTGAATATATTCATATTACCTTAGAAATACTAAAGACATATACTTGATTTGACTATTTACACCAGATAGATTTAATTTATACAAACTCTGACTGTGAATAATGACAATTTTTCATAGAAAGTATTAACAATATTAATTCTTACACTTGAAAATATATACATATATATATATACACATACATTTTTATTTTATTCTTATTATTTTCAATCTACTAGGATTTCAGAATCTATCTTTATTCATATACGTGTTAGGATATATTTTGATTTTGTAGTAAGCGCTTCGGCTGGACTCTTTTTTTTTCCGAATATTTGTCGTGAAGGTTCTAGAGGAATTCTCGAATATTTCTAATTTTTATTAGAATATTGGGGAATTTCTGGACCGAAATCTTCGATATTTTTAAGTAATTTAATTGAGAAATAATATTTCTCAAAAATTTTAGTTCTTCTGGGAGAGTAGAAGAATTGAAAATGAAAAAAATTCTTTAAAATCATCTAATGGAAGAACGATTCTGATTAAAAAGAAAAATATTACTTGAAAAATTACGGAAGAGATTTTATAGAGATTATTCATTTCATTACATAAATTACGAGATCGAATTATGGATTCGATATAATATGCATTTCGAAAGTCTAGAATCTATTCTTTAATAGTTTTAAAGAATATATATATATATACATATATATGAAGATCTTATTATGTCGATTTTTTCGATAATAAAATTCTTGATATAAATATTTTTTTTCTTGAAATGATTTGTTAGAAGTATCGGATTTGTTGCGACGAAACGAAAATACGTCGTATTTTCTAAGATTTAAATATGAATATTTAATCTTTCTTTTCTCTAAATTGATTCTTATAAATCTAATTTCTTGGACTTGGACTTTTCAAAATGATTTTTTTCTGATGCCTAGGCTAACTAAAATATATTTCTTTTTATTCCGCGTCTCCTAGTAATAAAAATATATTGAAATGATATTCACGACGGATTAAAATTAATTAAGAATATCAAACATATTTTTATTAAGATTATCTTAAGCACTATCTTGAGATTCTTAATTATATATCTCTTTCTAAAAATAATTATGGTCATCTTTTTTGGATCGAAAATTTTGACTTGCCGATCTTTCTATTTTATTAGATATCTAATTATTATGGAATAGCGATGCAATTACAAATATTGGATTCTTTATTCCGGCTAGTAGAAAGATTATTACGTCATTTTTATTGTGGCAGAGGTCCCATGATATCTATATAAAGGGAATCTAAGGAGAAGAGAGAGGGAAAATAGGTCGATTTCATTCTTTAAATTAATGAATTGAATTATCATTTTAGCGATATTCATTAATTCATATGAATGAATCATCTAAAATTCTATCTAGAATGAAAAATTCGAATATAATATATCAAACATTCGAATATATTTATAGAAAGATTCATATTAGATCTTATATTCAAAATATTAATAAATGGAGATCGATATGAATCGATTATTTTCTTTGTCGAGAATATTTAAAATAATTATATCATTGATTATATATATTCATATTCATAAATAAATAAATATATATATATATATTCATAAATATATATATATTCATATATATATATAATCATATCGATTTTTTTCTCTCTTAGATTCTTTATCTAAAATCTCGCATATTCTCCGTCGAGAAATTTCATAATATAAATATTCCTGAAAATTGATTATTCCGTCACGATAATTAAACTAAATAGATTTCTCACCTCTCCGCCTCTCCACAATATATATTCATAATATTTTGAGATAATCTTCCGTATATCGAGACTTTTATTCCAATGATGATTCCAGAATGACGTCCGTACCTCCGGCCCGAAATGACGATATGATCGAAATCTAAGATTTATTTGATCTCTCATTATTTGAATAAATTTGAATAGCAATATTTTGATTGCCCGCCAACGGCGACATGGCTAAACCTAATCCTCATTTGATCTCATATTTTTTAGATAAAAAATGATTGCAATGTCCGGACTGGCCGCTGATTCCAGAATCATATCCGGGGCTCCCCCGAAAATATGATGAAATCAATATCTAAATCTTGTTTCATTCCCTATTATTCATGTAAAATTGAAATGTAATTTCCGGTCTATCTGGAGATTCCAGATTCATGTCAGTGGCTCCGATTTGAAAAGGCGGCATGACTAAAATCTGAATCGCGCTTGATTCCATATTATTTATATAAAGATGGATTGCAACGCCCGGAATATCCATTAATTCCAGAATTATATCCATGCCTCCGACCGGCGACATGGCTAATCTAAATCGCACTTGGTCTCATTATATTTGAATAAAATTGGATTATAACGCCCGGCTTGACCGTTATTGCAAGACTAATATTCGACTCATTATCTTAAATTCAATTTATATAGTAATTTCTTCCCTCCTTTTTCCTTATTAGATTCTTTATATATAATCTTATAGCCTCTTCATCGAAAATAATAGAATAATATATATTTATTCTAGAAATCAATTATTCCGCCTGATCATAAAAATGGACTGGTCGTGTCGCTGCTTCTGCACAATATATTCATGATAATTTGAGGTAATTTTCCGTATATCGAATTTTTGTATCGGAGATGAATAGATTTCTCTTATTTATTAAATGATGTCATATCATATGATGAAATGCGATTAAATAAGATTTCTTCAGGCTCGAGAAATATCATATAGATATATGAAATAAGAAGAAATAAATTAATCGGATCATTTATTGATCGTACGAGATTTATATAGAATATTTAAAATGACTATAATTGGAAAATAATGACAAATTAAGAATTGAAATATTATACTTTTTGGAATTTTAAGGAATCTTTGATATTATCATAATCGAAAGTAAAAATATCAAGAAATAGATTTCGACAAAATTATATATATAGATTTCAAACATTTGAATTAAATGTAATTCCAAAAAATATATGCTAGTTATCTTTGTATATAGAATTGATATTCGATAATCGGTATAATATATAAATGAACTATAGCTGTTCTATATATTCAATTAAAAATGAAAAAA